>CM032639.1:11488940-11705581 GCA_019097785.1 Fraxinus excelsior | reverse complement strand
TTACCCCTTGAACCTTCCCTTGTGAAAGCATATTTACTTTACTGGCTGACCAGTAGACGCGATGTCCTTGAACTGTTCTGCCGTTTATGTAAACGATGATATACTCCACACAGGATTCTTCCTAACACATTTTCGTTCTCATTATTATGTTCGTTTTGGCCATGAACATACGCCTGGTTCTGTGAGAGTTCACAAGAATTGCACCCCACACAATTCCCTTAGAAGCGGCCCCACTTCTCTCACACATAGGTGATTTCTCATTACAAGTAATCCACGTTACTTGGCTCGAATTTTCGACACATAATAATCATTAAAAGCCTATTGCTTATCCTTTATCTTTCGGGCATCACTGTGCATCATAGGAATGGACATGATGTAATATTCCCCACGGTGATTTTATTAAGTCTTTACAATTATGTTGTCCCTTTGAACTTAGATCTTGGGATCTCCAGTCAACTAGGTTGGGTTTTCCTTTGTATTAACTTATCCATTCAAGGGCTTAAGTCCCATTCCTCTCGATGATTTTTCAACTAACTCTCTATTTAACCCTTTGGTTAGCGGATCCGCAATGTTATCCTTTGATTTTACATAATCAACAGTGATAACTCCAGTTGAGAGTAATTGTCTTATGGTATTGTGTCTACGACGTATATGTCTAGACTTACCATTATACATGTTACTCTGTGCCCTTCCAATTGCTGATTGACTATCACAATATACGCAAATTGCTGGCACAGGTTTTGACCATCTTGGAATATCCTCTAAGAAGTTGCGCAACCATTCAGCCTCTTCACCACTTTTATCTAAAGCTATAAACTCTGATTCCATAGTAGATCTGGCTATCACAGTTTGTTTAGAGGATTTCCATGATATAGCTGCACCTGCCAGTGTGAACACAAATCCACTCGTGGACTTTGAGTCTTTTATATCAGATATCCAATTTGCATCAGTATATCCTTCAATGACCGCTGGATATCTAGTATAGTGCAGTCCAAAATTACGTGTACATCTCAAGTACCTTAGTACTCTTATTATTCCTTTCCAGTGATCAGCTCCTGGGTTACTCGTATATCTACTCAGTTTACTCACTGTGTAAGCTATGTCTGGTCTTGTACAACTCATCAAGTACATTAGACTCCCAATAACTCTCGAGTATTCTACTTGAGATACACAATCACCTTTGTTTTTGGATAGATGTTGACTTGTATCTATCGGTGTTCTAGCCATTTCAGTATCATCCTTACTGAATTTTTCTAGAATTTTATCAACATAATGTGACTGGTTTAGAACAAGCCCATCTGATGTTCTTGAAATTTTGATTCCAAGTATAACATCAGCTAAACCCATATCCTTCATGTCAAACCTCGAATTTAACATGTCTTTAGTGTATTTAATCATCTTATTATCACTACCAACAATAAGCATATCGTCAACGTAAAGACATAAAATGACATATCCATTTCCAGTGTCTTTAACGTAAACACATTTATCACACTCGTTGATTTTAAATCCACTCTCCATCATGACATTATCAAATTTTTCGTGCCATTGTTTTGGTGCTTGTTTCAAGCCATATAACGACTTCACCAATTTACAAACTTTCTTTTCTTGCCCTGGAGATGAAAACCCCTCGGGTTGTTCCATATAGATTTCTTCATCTAAATCTCCATTCAAGAATGCAGTCTTAACATCCATTTGATGTACTTCAAGATTTCGTAGAACAGCAATCGCAAGTATCATCCTAATAGATGTTATTCTCGTTACTGGAGAATATGTATCAAAGTAATCAAGGCCTTCTCGTTGTCTATAACCTTTTATTACCAATCTAGCCTTATACTTTTCAATAGATCCATCTGCTTTCATTTTACGTTTGAAAATCCATCTATAGCCTAGTGGTTTACTTCCAGGAGGAAGATCCACTAGCTCCCATGTATGATTTTGCAAAATGGAATCTATTTCACTTTGAATGGCCTCTTTCCATTGAGGTCATTTTGATGAGTTCACAGCTTCTTGATAACTTTGAGGTTCATTTTCTAGCATATAGGTCAGAAAATCTGGACCATAAGATTTTTCTGTCCTTTCCCTTTTGCTACGTCTTGGTTCAACCTCAACCTCATCTTCTAATTCTTGGTCCTGACTATTTTCAGTCATAGTCTCATATGTCCGTTTAGAAGAGCTTGCCTCTTCTTTGGACTTGCATGGAAATACATGTTCAAAGAAGGAAGCATTTCTCGATTCCATTATCGTGTTTTTGTGTATATCTGGAATTTTAGACTCATACACAAGAAATCGATAAGCACTACTGTTTTGAGCATATCCAATGAAGATACAATCTACAGTTTTTGGTCCTATCTTCACCTTCTTTGGTGTTGGGACGGCCACTTTAGCAAGACACCCCCACACTCGTAAGTATTTATAGGAAGACTTTCTTCCTTTCCATAACTCATAAGGGGTATTTTTCATTTTCTTTCGGGGCACCTTATTTAAAAGGTAATTTGCTGATAACACAGCCTCCCCCCACATGTTCTGAGGTAACCCAGAACTTACCAACATCGCATTCATCATTTCTTTTAAGGTGCGATTTTTTCTTTCAGCAACACCATTTTGTTGCGGGGAATAAGGTGCGGTGGTTTCATGTATGATTCCATGTTGTGCACATAATTCAGCGAATGGTGCTTCATACTCACCACCTCGATCGCTTCTTATCACCTTAATTTTCTTGTTAAGTTGGTTCTCAACTTCATTCTTGTAGAGAATGAATTTCTCTATCGCTTCATCCTTGCTTTTTAGCAAGTACACATAGCAATATTTTGTGCTATCGTCGACAAAAGTAATAAAATACTTGTTGCCACCTCTTGTTTGTACAAATTTTAAATCACATATATCACTGTGAATTAAATCAAGTGGTTTTGTATTCCGTTCAATTGATTTAAATGATGACCTTGTCAATTTTGCCTCAACACAAGTTTCGCACTTATGTTTGGAATCAATATGGAACGCGGGTATACAATTCAAGTTAACTAGTCTACGTAAAGAATCATAGTTAACATGTCCTAGTCTACCATGCCACACATTGGAAGACTCAAGCAAGTAAGCGGAAGAATTCACTTTATTCATTCTTGGTTTAACAACCATTACATTCAACTTAAACATACCATCGGAAACATAGCCTTTTCCGACAAACATTCCACTCTTAGACAAAATAACTTTGTCTGACTCAAATACAATACGAAAACCATGCTTATTTAAAAGCGACCCGGACACAAGGTTCTTGCGAATTTCAGGCACATACAACACATTGTTAAGAGTTAGCTCTTTCCCCGAAGTCATCTTCAGAACCACTTTGCCTTGTCCCTTGATTTCAGAAGTTGCTGAATTTCCCATGAACAACTTCTCTCCATTTTCAATTGCTTCGAAAGCAGCAAACAGTTCTTTATCAGAACACATGTCTCGTAGCTCCGGTGTCAATCCACCATTCTTTTGGGTTAGAGCCCACCATGTTCACTTCAGAAACGACGGCTGCTAGATTCATCTCCGCCACATCATGCGCCATGTAGTCAACCACATTTGCTTCTTTCTTCTTCTTTGGCAATCTGCACTCCGAAGACTTGTGACCCACTTTGTCACAATTGAAGCATTTTCCTTGAAACTTCCTTTTAGAGGTTCCACCTTTAGGTCCTAGCTTGGTCCCTTTACCACCGAATGACCCAGCCTTACTTTTGTAGGTCTTACTGCTTTGACCATGCTCCACAACATTGGCTTTAGCAACACTAGGATTGAACAACTTCTTTTTGGAACTCTTGTTGTCTTCTTCAATTCGAAGTCTAACAATCAGTTCTTCGACGTTCATTTCCTTTCGTTTGTGCTTTAGGTAATTCTTGAAATCTTTCCATGCGGGAGGCAATTTTTCAATAATTGCAGCCACTTGGAAAGTCTCACTCAACACCATCCCTTCAGCATGAATTTCGTGAAGAATTACTTGGAGTTCTTGCACTTGACTGATTATAGTTTTGGAGTCCACCATTTTATAATCTAAGAATTTGCCGACAATGAACTTTTTAGCCCCGGCATCTTCAGTTTTATATTTACGGTCCAAAGACTCCCACAACTCCTTAGCAGTTTTCATAGTGCTATACACGTTGTATAGCGAATCTGCTAAACTGTTCATAATGTAATTTCGGCATAGAAAATCCGAATGGTTCCAAGCATCAAGTGCACTGATCGCTTGAACATCTCCCTCACCCTCTTGCAGTTTTGGAGCAGTTTCAGTCAAGAACCTCGCAAGATTCAAGGTGGTCAAATAAAATAGCATTTTCTGCTGCCACCTTTTGAAATTCAAGCCATTGAATTTCTCCGGTTTTTCATTATGATTAACCGGAACAGTAGCCATAGGTTGGCTCACAACATGACTTGGCAATCTAGCCACAGTCTGAGCCGCACCAGAACTAGAGCCCACGGCTTGTTTTCCAGTAGCCACAGTTTGGGTCACATCCATGTTAGTTTGTTCGGTTGCCATTTCTGAAAATGAAACAAAATTATTAGTTTTCAATAAACTAATATTAACCCAATAAACCAAATGAAACAATAACCGAATCTGTTTTAAGCTTGTAGGAAAATTGTTTCAACTTCAAATACCGGATTTACAACTTGATACCAATTTTGATGAACAGAACAAAAACTGTATTTACAAATACAGTCAGCGCATACTATAATATAATGTAAAATATAGATATTGCAGTAAACAATGAAAACAACTGCAGAACGACAATATGCAAAAACGGAAAACAGAATATGTTAAAACTGTATAACACTTTTAACCCGAGGCCTGTGTCAAACACAGTTTCCTTAAAACAGATTCGCCCCCTCACCGTACGTGCTTGAGGATTGATATGAACGTCTGCTTCCCAGGATACAACGGTAGAACCAGTAGTTTCTGAGCACCACAGAGACCACTCCGGCGAACTGACTATGTGTCTGAATAATATCACCACCGGACTCGAACAAGTTCGGAAAAAAATGCAAAACGGAAACTGTATGTGGGAGAAACAGAAATTGCAGGCAGATGAATATGCAGATGAATTCGTGTGTTGCAGACTGGAAAAACGAGATGAATATATAGACAACTGTAGAATAATTGCTCAATAACTTCATAGCAATTAACATTGGAGTTTTAGGAGTTTCAACAGTTTTGGAAAACCAAAAGTCTATCGAAAAAATTAAAAATTGTAGCAAAACGTGGACACTCCTAAGGGGCCAATTTTGCTCCTTTCGGTCCGACATTCGTGTACGCAGGTCGCGCTCGCACACAAGTTCAAGGTCTGAAGCCAATTTCGGTCCAAGATTTGCACCCCCCCTGCGCGCGCACGTGGAGAGAGCCTCTATGCTACACATGATTACACCATTCTAAAGTGCAATCCTTTATAAAGTGGTTTTAATTTTCATCCACTTCCTATGTGGGACAAAGCTTAAATTTTTGCTTTCCCACCAACATAAACTCCTTTCATATGGCATACTTTGAGCTTCAATTTCTCATTCACCCGAGCATCATTTTTGACAAGTAAATATATGATTTCGATGTACTCACGGAGGAGAACACAAATCAACTTTCATATTTCAAAATAGCCAAGCGGGTCCCGCTCAAAACTAGTGCCAAAGTCAGCCCATATTTCAATTTTTCCAACAAGAAGTCCATTATCGCCTACAGGACACACAAGCTTAGGAATACTATGTGAGGTACGGGTTGCGACTTTCATTCTTGTATTGGTCATAGTTGCATTTGCCACTGCTGAGATAAGCTCTTCTTCTGTCATGGGGTAGTCGGGTAGACAACCTTTCCTGCACGACATATGCTTCTATCTGGGAATGCACCATAGGTATTTGTAATGGTACATTTCGAGTTATCGAGTGTACACTTTATAGTTTATAGGATCCTCTGGAGGGCTACAATTCACCTTGCATATAATCATTATGAAGAACATGCATTTGGCGATCACATTCTTCTTGTCCTGGAGATGTTTCATGGTTGAGAAATTTTTGACAGAAAGTTTTCTGGGTTTAAGATTTACCTTAAGGTACGAGAATACAAGAAAAAAACGAATTGGGGTGTCGTTGAAGTTTAATAACTCATTCATGCATGCTTTGAAGTAAAGGATGACACCTTCTGTAATAACCCAATTTTTATAATTCAAAGTCAAGGGTTGAATTGTCTAAGTCAAAGTCAAATATGGAGTTAAATGAGAATAAGTTAATTGTTTGGGACTTATTTTTAAAGTAGGAAAAGAAAAGGTTTTTAAATGGATTGTTTTAGAAGTTGGGGATTTACTTATTTGGCATTGGAGAGTTGAAGGACTTCCTTGCAATTGACCCTTTTATCTAGACTTTTCCAAGCCTTTTGTCACTTCCCACTATACACACACACACATTGCACGCAGAGAAGCAGAGAGTGAGAGACCGAGACAGAGAGGTGAGAAACCGAAAAATATAGAGGAAGAAGGGGAAAAAAAAGGAAGAAAAAAGAGAAGGAAAAGGAGAAGAAGGTAAAGTGGGTATTTTGGAACTCGATTTTTTCTTGTTTTCTCGTTATATTTTTGGGAATAGAGGTATATTATGTTAAATTTTTAAAGTTTATCTTGTGGTTAAATTTTCAGATTTATGAGACATAAGTACCATTGGAGCTTGAGATTACGGGGTTTTAGTCTACATTGATATTAAGGTAAAAAATATAATTTTTGGGCAAACCCTAGATTTTTAGTTGATGTTTGTATAAGTTTTGTTAGTGGGAAGTATTGTATTGATGAAATGCTTACTAGAAATCATGAGATTATGGAACTATATACATGTTAAATTGGTTGTTGTGTTGGTTACTAGTTTCACTAGATTGTAGTGAACAATTGTCGTTATTCTTGGATTGGAGGTGATGTTGGTGTAGTGGTTATTAGTAAATGGATTAGAAAGAGTAATTGGTCCCACTTGATTAAAGGAATAATTTGAGACATTTATTCAAGTATCGAGAAATTTAGTTGTAGCACTATAGCATGTCTTATTAGAGGTTTCTTGACTTGATCTTGATTGTATTAGTTATCTTGTATGATATTTCAGGTGGTGACGAAGAAATTGGGAAAGCCTACCGACCTTCTTAGACGGTAGCTTGTTTTGAGTGAGTGGAAGTTTATTTTCCAGAAATAAATATTTATGTAATTTATATCATATGAGAAAGTTAAGTATTCCATATACTTGGTATAATAGCATGATTTTCAGAATTAAACAGACTTTATAGTTAATTCTTTTAAAGTTAAATGTGGTTTATTGAGATCATGTTTTTTCTAGTATGTTATATTCAAATTACATATTTTAGTATATGTTAAAGTTATTTTAAAACCACCAGAAAGTACCCATGTGATTTTACCCCAGTCTGCACTGATGTGAATGTGTTTCCACAGTGTATGACATCAGATGGTTATTTTACCCAATCTGCACTGGTGTGAATGTGTTTCCACAGTGTATGATCAGCTATGGTGATTTTACCCGCTCTGCACTATTGTGAACGTGTTTCCATAGTGTATGACCAGATTATAGCTCTGCGCGCGTATGACCAGAATTTCAGAATTTAAGAATTAAAGAATTACAGAATTTCATAATAGAATAGCTTTGCCATATATATTGGTGTTCATCGATACATGAGTAAAGATATTCGGGGTACCTTTTTGGTGTGATAGTTCAGTATTTCTACTGTTTATTAGATTGATAATCATAGAATCCAGAACATTCAGTTTTCAGTATAATGTTTTCAGCTTATAGCATTGAACAACAAAAATGTTTTAGATATTTTCGTATATATGAAATTAACTTTATTCATTATGTTTACAGTTATTTATTTGGAAGTAAGAATGAAAGATTGTATGATGCTATCCTGTTTCAGTTTTTAAGATTTTTATTAGATTTTCGACTTTCTCCAAATTTCAAAAGAGTAATAATTTTCAAGAAGTGTGTATAATTGAAAGAAATATATTCTCATTTATATACTATCCACTCACTGAGTTAAAATCTCACATATTTTGTTAACTCTTTTCTTATCAGATAGTAGCTGAGTTGAGCAGCATCAGAGCCTAGTGATCCACCGTGTAGAGCCACATTTTGTCTATTTACGTATGACTCATTTTGTCAAATTTACTCAGTACATACTTCTTTTGAGGGTACATGCATTTGTTGTCAGAAAGTTAAAGTTGTAATTCATGCAGGGGCGGATCCAGCACCCGGCCAGCCCCCGCGGCCGCCCGTGCTGGATCCGCCAAGAACAATTTTTTTTTGTTGACAATAGATAAATATTTAGAATATATGGCTAATGATTCATTTTATGTTCAAACATCTCACTCAGCTCATTTGGTTAGAACTAACATTTTCATTTTATAGGTCTTGGGTTCAAGTCTCCTTCCAACCAATCTATTATGTAATAGTTTTAGCTCTACAATTTTTAGTTTTTACCAAAATTAATAGAACAGGAGGAGAGGTTCGAACCTTGGACCTTTCTTTGGATTATTGAGAGGTTTACCAATATGGCTACTGACGAATTTGTTACTAAAATGAAACAAAATAATATATGTTAAGTTTTAGTGGTGTTAATGCAATTGTAAAAATTCGAACTCGCTCTTTCTTTGAATTATAACTTAACTATAATGTCATTTGGTGAATATTGTGAACTCATATAACAAAATTATATATATTTAGTTTGAATAAAATAATTGTTATATTTAAATTTTAGGTTTTGATTCCCTTTTTTTTTTCAAAATACATTTTTTCTTTCTTCTTTTCAAACACATTTTTCAATAAAATAATATTATACACAAATTCAAAACTTTTTCTTATTTTTAAATACATATTCTTCATTAAATCAATATTCTAAAATGTATTTTTTTTTTTTTTTTTTTTGCAAAAAATAGGCATCGAATGGGCTCTTAATATTTTATTGCTACCGATGATCAACGGCCGCCCCGCTCGCCCGTGCTGACTTAAAATCCTAGATTCGCCCCTGAATTCATGTATCCATGTCATGGGCTCATTCCATATTGAGTATTTTGAGTACATTTGGGACATATTTTTGTAAAGTATTTGTAAATGTCGATCTTCAAGTATTGTATTGTAAATAGTTTGAGATGTGAGGGGCTAGCGTGCCCTATTTTGAATTGTGTATATTGGATTGAGTATATTGATTGTTGTTTCAGGTGGTTTAGTCCATATTACAAGGGAAACTCTGTCAAAATTTTTATAAAAATGGGTCACAATTAGAACAAGTCATAGTTGCCTTGGTGGTGGGTCCGGCATTTAGCTGGTATCTACCATCGGCGCACGACACGTGTCGGTCCATTAGGATGACTTGGGACGGGTCGTGTCACCTTCCCTATTCTGAAAAGAATTAAATTTGTAAGGTTTTGATTGTGTGCATTATTAACATATAAGCTTGATATTTGTAGTCTGTTCCAAGAAATGCTTCGAGGTAATTTTCCATATTTTCAATTTAAAGTGGTTAAGTTTCACTATCATATTCTTATTTTAAGTTATTTTCGTGTAGATTTTCCTCATTAATGTTTACTGTGATGACATGACTTGCGAAAGTGGAGATAAACATGTGATTCATGCTTAATATGTGTCGAAGCTAATATAATGCTGTTTGATATAGATTTTTAGCAAATAAAGTTAATAAATATTGATGAATCACATGAAATGTATAATTAAAAAGTGGATAAAAGTTGTGGATGGAATGAAACGTGAAATTAAAATTGATATTTGATTAGCTTTTCGATTAAAAAAAAAAAAATAGCTTTATCAAAAAATTCCTTAGTCTCTTTACTTATAATCTACATATTTATACGGATAATTTTTTATATTTTTAGGTCATGCCTAGTTTTTTGAAATGACAATTTTATTTTGTTATATTAGAGGGTGTTTGGTAATGATTAAAATTAGATTTTAAAAAGCTGTAGGACCCATGAAAGATGTGATTAATATTGATTGTTTGACTTTGATTTAAAATCTGGTTTTAATCCATACCAAACAAGGCCTTAATAAAATGAGCTACTTAGCCCTTATTTGAGCCACATTATTTTTTTCATTCTCATTTTTCTATTCATTTTCAATCACATATTCTTCAATAAAATAATATTTTTCATCACATCAATAATTTTTTTTTTTTTTTCAATCACATATTCCTTATTACATAAAAAAAAAGAAAATGTATTTTTGACTACAAAATGTGCACCAAACAAGGGCTTAGTGATTCATTTAAAAAAATAAAAAAGGCAAGATGGTCCATGAAAACATGTGTTGGCATTTATGAAAGTTCGTGCTTAGTTTATATAGGGCGCCTGCAGCCTCCACGGCTAACATTTATTAGATATAGGTTACTGGCTCTCTAGTAGGGTTTAAAATTTTAATTTTAATTTTAAGCAACGTCAATCATTTATTTTAACTACATAATATTCACAAATTTTTAACCACACATTTCAAAGCTTTTATAATTCCATAAAATCTGCTTTGTTAACTTCTAATTCCATAAAATCTACTCTGGAAAAATGATGGATCTTCGTGCTGATTTGGATTTCCCTTATTTGAAGGATTTGTTGAATCATCAATTTGGTTTGGATTTGTTGCCGTTAGAACTCCAATATCCCTGAATTTCTCTCCATTGATTTCGGCCAAATTGCAAGTCTTCCAATATCCCTGAATTTCTCTCCACTGATTTTGGCCAGATTGTAAGTCTTCCAACATTTTTTCTCCTAGAATCGCGCACTTCCTTATTGCTCCATTGACTGTCACCGTTGTTGAGTGTGCCGAGCTTTGACGCTGTAACGTGTTGCTAATACATTTCTCTAGTTTTAGCCAGCTTAGAGATATAAATGAGAAGGCAATAATCACGAATATTTTGGTATCTGATTAAGATATATATCAAATTTATTAGGTTTAATATCCGCGTCTGGTATTTTTTTATAAGATTTTGCTCAAACATAACTACTAAGGAGCGGAGGCATGATTAACGTGGTATGTCTTTCTAACTATTTCGTCTAAATTTGATAGAAAATTAACTATTCCATCTTACACGTTTCTTTGAAAAACACATGTTCGCACAATTTTCATAAATGTAGACCACAAGACTTTAATATAGAGTTTTTACATACTCCAGGTTCATCTCATCTATATTAAAAAAAAATAAAAAAAATCCGAACATCACTAAAGTTATTATGTGTCTTTTTGATCCTTTCGGCACATGGAAACTTATTGAGCTCAAATGTATGTCGGGACAATGGATGCATCATTAGTAGAGATGCATCATCGATTAGATGACAATGGATTCTCTGATTCAATGTCCATTAAAGTTGTGATGCACATTAATGCGCTGGACAATGTAACATGAGAATCAGTGTCACCTAACTGGTGATGCATCTCTACTAAGGAGAAATAACATTACTCGATCAACTATCATTCCCAAATAATACGTAATCACTCTCCCGGTAAACCGAATTGACTTGAGTATCGAAGTAACCATACCTCCAACTTGGTCACCATGTGGGGCTAACCGAACAATTCGTTATGCAGAATCTGAAAGGAGAATTTGCTAATGGTAGTGGGTGCAAAGATTAAACATTTTCAAGGATCAACAGTTACAATCAGCTTATTAGGGATGTAAGGATAGAAAAAGTAACTGAGCGACATCTGCGAAAAAGAAATTGTGAATTACTGAATTTGTGATTCATTGTGAAAAATGATAAATTGGTACGCTAAAATTAGAAATTTTTGTCTGCATATAACAAGAAAGTGCCATAAATAGATGAAAATCTGAATTTAAAAATATTTTGTTGACCTCAAAAATTTGCATACTATATATGTATATGTGTAAGTATATGTCTATAAACATATACTCAGGGGCGAGGGGGGGGGGGGGGGGGGTCCTGGGGGGACCCGGACCCCCTCAGTTTTGAGAAAAAAAATTTAATTAATTAAATTTTTTTTTATTTACCAATTTTTTAAAATTTATATGGAACAGCCCAGCCCAATCCCCAAAAAGTCTGTCACTATACCCACCGGCCCAGCCCAATCCCCAAATGAAACCCCCCCTCCCCCGTTTCAGACTACCACTTCGCCCCCTCTAAGCCTCCTCTTCCCCCATTTCAATTTCTCGCCCCTGCTCGCCGTCCTCCTCTCCGCCGCCTGCTCCTCTCCGCCGCGGCGCCGCCTGATTCCTCCAAGCGAGTGTAAGTCGTTCCTTCACGACTTCACCAACTCACTCTAATTGTAGACGATATGCTGAATTTTTGAAGTTTCAACATTGGTAATTTTCTTATTCGTTTCCTCAGTTTACTGCTTTCCTCGGTTTAAGCATTACTAAGCAATTACTTCGTAAATTCTAATACAGGAAATTGTGCTAGGCTCCTAGCTGGTTCAGTGGTTCGGAAATCCCCTTGCATTTGCCCCTGCCTGACTGCCTCTGCCCTCTGGTGAGTCTCTCTGTCTCTACTTGTTCAGTTGTTTGGCTTTGCAAATTAGTGTGGTGAATTTGCAAATTGATTTGGCTTTGCTAATTAGAAGTGACTGAAGTGTAATCCATGGCGGTGGCAATTGATTTGGCTTTGTTTCAGTGTTTGTAATTTGACTTTGTTTCAGTGTTTTAATTTTGTATAGTTGTATTGTTTGTCAGTGATGGAGAAGTTTTTCAAAAGAGTGTGTAAATTTCATCCGTCTTCGATTGAAGAAAACATTGATAAAAGGAACGTTATTGATATTGTGGATGAAGGGGATGAAAGTGATGATATTGATGTTGGGATTGGGAATGAAAGTGATGAAAATCAAATTGAAGATATTGATGAAATTGGTATTGGGGATGATGGGGAAGAAAGTGATGAGATTAATGTGAAACATTTGCCTTCAGACCGTGGACTACGAATTCCAATTAATCATTATAATGTTAATGTTCGGGATGTTGTTCGAAGGGAATATGTGCAAAGAGGTCCTTGTCAGCCTCGTAATCGTGAGTTTGTGGTGTCAAAAAAGAGAAATAAAGATAGACGATTTGGTACTAATTGGTATGATGAATGTCCTACTTGGCTAGAATATAGTATAGCAAAAAATGCAGTATTTTGCTTGTATTGCTATCTGTTTAGTTCAAGTCGCGTTTCTTTTGTTGTCGGGGGATTCTCAAATTGGAAAAAGAAAAGTAGTCTAAAAAAACATGTTGGAAATGCTAGTAGCACACACAACTTAGCTCGGGTTAAGTTTGAATCATTCAATCAACAAGAACAAAGTATTGGGGCTTGTCTCTTCAAGCAATCAGAACAAACAAGAAGTGCATGTCGAGCTCGTTTGGGTGCATCAGTAGACTGTGTTCGATATCTTCTACGACAAGGGCTTGCTTTTCGTGGAAGTGATGAGTCTGAAGATTCAAGCAATCAAGGAAATTTTCTGGAACTACTAAAATGGTTGTGTAATCATGATCCTCCGGTTAATGCTGTTTGTTTGAAGAATGCTCCTGGTAATTTCAAATTAACCTCACCAAATATTCAAAAGGATATTGTTAGTGCTTTCGCCTTTGAAATGAACAAGGTCATTATCAGTGAGATTGGTGATGGGTTTTTTGCTATTCTAGTTGATGAATCCCGTGATATTTCAACTAAGGAGCAAATGTCTGTTGTTTTGCGATATGTGAAGAATGGGCATGTAATTGAACGTTTTATTGGCATCCAACATGTTTCAAGTACTACGGCTATCTCACTTAAGCTTGCTATTGACGACATATTCTCTAGATATGGCTTAAGCATGTCTAATTTGAGAGGTCAAGGTTATGATGGAGCTAGTAATATGAGAGGTGAGTATAATGGTCTCAAAACACTTATCTTGAAGGAAAACCCAAGTGCATACTACATTTATTGCTTTGCGCATCAACTTCAACTAGCTCTTTTAGCAGTTGCAAAAAAACATGGTGATATCCAATCTTTCTTTTATTTGGCTAATAGTGTGGTGAATGTTGTTGGAGGATCGGCTAAAAGGTGTGATCTTATTCGCGAGATGCAAAGAATCAAGATTTGTGAAGCACTAAATGCTGGTGAAATATCAAGTGGTCAAGGCCTTAATCAAGAAACTAATATCCAGCGTTCCGGCGATACACGTTGGGGCTCGCATTACAAATGTTTATGTAACCTGATGCTCATGTTTTCAAGTACAATTGATGTTATTGAGATAATTACTACTGATAATACAGTTTGTGGGAAAAAAGGCGAAGTAAGGGTTTTGTTGGCATCAATTCGTACATTTGAGTTTGCATTTGGCCTACATCTAATGAAAAAAATATTAGGAATTTTAAATGAGTTGTCGAAGACATTACAGAAGAAAGACCTAGATATTGGTAATGCCATGTGTTTGGTAAAAATATGTAAACAACAGCTCCAAAAGTTCAGAGATGATGGCTGGGATTCTTTTTTGGCAATGGTTAATTCCTTTTGTGGAAATCACGACATTATCGTCCCTAACATGGATGATATGTATACACCTCTTGGCCGTTCACGATGTATTACTGTGACAAATTTGCATCACTTCCGTGTGGATTTATTTTATTCTGTCGTTGATATGCAACTTCAAGAGTTGAATAATCGGTTTTCTGAAGTAAATAGTGACTTACTTCTTTGTGTAGCGTGCTTGTGTCCAGATAATTCATTTGCAGCTTTTGACAAGAGCAAATTAATTCACATGTGTACATTTTATCCGAAAGATTTTCAAGGATCAGACGTGATGGAACTTGATGATCAAATTGACAAGTACATCATTGATATGCGCACTAATGAAGAATTTGGAGGATTACAAGGCCTTGGTGAACTTGCACAAAAGTTGGTTGCGACAAAAAAACATGAAGTATACCCGTTATTATACAAGCTTTTGACATTGGCATTAATTCTTCCAGTTGCTACTGCTACGGTAGAGAGTGTATTTTCTGTAATGAATTATGTCAAGAATTGATTGCGCAATCGAATGAATGATAAATGGTTAAATGATAGCTTGCTTGTGTAAATTGAGAATGATGTATTCGACATGATTGGTGATGATGTAGTTATACAACGTTATCAAAGTATGAGAACTCGAAAGGAACGCTTGTAATAAGGTATGCTTTTGTTAAATTAAATATTAGTACTTTCTTTTATACGTTTGTTGATTTTTTTTGTTAAGTCTTTGTACATTAGTTTATGTTCATTTGTTTAATTTCTCCATCACAAAGTATCAACTTCTCTCATTTTAACAAATAAGGTGTCAAAAAAAATTTTCGGAGGCGCTGCCCCCGAACCCTTCAACTCTGGGACCCCCATACATTGGAGGGCTGGCTCCGCCCCTGCATATACTATATGTTTGCTGTCTCAATGCGAAAAAACAAGTGAATTCTCACATGGCAAGTTGCTCAAAAACTCCACATTCGGTAATAAAAATATACCTTTATAATTAGGTTTGGTGTTTTTGATTTCTTGAGTACAAATACTGAGGATTTCTTCAAACCCTTTCCTCTTTGTTAGGTGAGCTATCTGTGTAATCCATTTCAAAGACTCGCAAGTCGCACCAATATATCAAGGGCGTGTTCGGTATAGCTCAAAATTCAATTAAAATTGAAAATATAGCCGTTATTGAGTCTCACTCGTTTAATAAAAATAAACAATAACGTCTAGTTTTTAAATTTTAATCCGATTTTAATCTCTACCAAAAACCATCTGAGACTTTTTCTACAGTTTTCTTGTAGCTTTGTATTTTAGGATCTTTTTTTTTTTCTTTTAAATCTAAAGCCCTTCATTTTTCTCCTCCAATTGCAACTAATTGTGATTGGTCAAAAGATCCTCCAATTATTTTACTTGGGAGGTTTGGTTAGTTAAGCTTATTATAGACTCTTTTGAAAATACCGTCGGTTTGTTGTTTGAGAACTCCAGCAAGAGGGAGAGATATGAAGAGCATAGAAATGGATGTGGAGAGACTAATGGCCGAGGTGGCGTTTAAAGACTCTTATTTTTGTCACGTCCGTATCTATTCATATATTATTTGCACACTGGAACAAAAAGTCATTAGACACCAAGATTATCATACCAGAAATAGATTCGACAATTGTTGGGGTGCCAACGGTCAAGTCAACTCTTGATTCAAAAAATATTAGGGATTGGACTTGAGAAAGACAAACATACAAATATTTTTTATTAATGTTCAGAATTGCGTATCTTTACATTTATATAAGCATGCCTATATATAGGGAAGTCATTATTGTGGAATAGGTTAAAGTCTTGTGACCCTAATTTCACGAGATGCACTAGTGGAGTTCACACTAATTAGAGAGGACTGTAAAAATTACAGTCATCTAAACACCGTACACCCAGAATTTTTCTAATTTCACATGTTGCTGCCTCATTGGCTTGTGGAAACCGGCCTTTTTTTGTACGAATTAAAATCAGATTTTAATATAAGTCAAAGTCAAGCAATTAATATTAACCACACTGTTCATGGATCACAAAACTTTTCAACCACACATTTCAAAAATTTCTATCACAATATACTAAAAATATAATTTGTTTCCTTCTTGAACTGAGTTTCCTTATGAGGATGGGTTCTTTTAGATTTCCGCTAACCATCAAGGATTCTTCGTTGATATCTAAGAGTTGATAAGGAAGCTTACATATAGAGCATGTTCTTTAAAGATACATCCGAACTGGACACGTCACTACAAAAAAAAATGACATTTTGCAACACGAAAAATGCAATGTTCGTTAATTGAATGTCGGGTCTATTTGCAATATTCTAGTAAGTGAATGTTGTCATTTGTTAACATAGTTGAGTGTTGGCAACATTTTTTAAATGGGTGTTACTAATATCGTCTTTTACCACGTTCATTGATTGTTGTGAAAATTTTTATTTTTTGCAATGTTTATTGAACGTTGTTAAAATTTGATTCTATAGCAACGTTCAATACGTGTTGCTGAAACTCTTAATTTATAGCCTTTTACAACGTTTATTGATACTTTTTGCAACATTCTTCGAATATTGTGAAAAATTTCATTTTTTGAAAAGTTTATTGAATTCTTAAAATATGATTTTATAGCAACGTTCAATACATGACGGTGAAACTCTTGCTAACGTACAAGTTTGTTTTCTAGCAACGTTTTGGCGAAAAAGTTTTATTTTTCCTTTCTTTTATTCTTTCTCCTCCCCTTTTCTTTCTTGAGTAATGCTACTTTGCCCAAGTAACCTTACAAAAGGGGAGTGCCCAAGTGAGTTGGCACCCCCTATTGGAAGGGACGGCTGGTGCGATAATTGTCACACCGACTTGTGTAAATTTGTTCGCCTATGTAGCTAATTTCTATCACAAATTCCGTTTGGGGTTTTTGATTAATTTTATTTTACTGTTGCATTCTTGAGGTTGGTTTTAATTGGGCATAATTTTTTCTATTTAGAACAAAGTTTATATCGCCAAAAAATCATAAATGGGAAAAAAAATTGTTTCTTGTTCTTTTTTCTATGTTTGATTGATTTATAAAAATATTATCTTTTGCTATTGTACAACAACAAGAAATTCGGGTAAACGTGAAAATGATGAGATGGTAGATAGTGCTTGTCAAGGTGGCTATACCACCCTAAATACCCAGCATGAGAGTGGCTGAGAAGGTGTTCAACATTGAAACTGTTTGTGTTGTGCAGGTGGATATAGGCTTTGATGCTCGGACTCTTCGAAATGGATGAAGTATCCAGTGTTGGACACGACACGACATGGGTATGAGTATAGGATATGTGTCGGATCTTCCAAGTTTCAACCGGACACTTCGCCGTTTTTGCTTTTTTTTTTTTTTTTCTTCCCCTTTTCTTCTTCGGTAACGGCACAAAGTTTTCCCTTTTTTTTCTTCTATCTTTTCTCTTTGCCTTTTTTTTTCCTTCTTTCCTTTCTGTATTGATGGTTCAGGGTTTTCTTTATATGAATTGAAAATGAGTTCCATATAGTGCAACTTAGTATTCCATTAAGTTTAAATTGTAATCCCTCATTTTCTATTTTATATAACATTTGGTAATCAACTTTCCATAATTGAAAACTAAACCCCAAATTTCTATTTTATTCATTTTAACCCTTCATTCAATGCTCACTTCCTTCTTTGTGAATGATTGATTTTTGGTCTATTTAAAATGACATCTTGAGTTAATAAAACAATTGAAGCTTGAAAGACATACTCAAGCACCGTATCCAAAATTTGAACTTTTTTTTAACCATGTCCATGTATCCTATATTTTAGAAAATAATGGATCCGACACTTAAATACATACTCATACCCAGTACTCGTACCCGAGTCCGAGCATCATAGAATATATGAGCAAGTTTTGTGAGTTTGATTTTACTGAACCATAAACTATTATTCTTGCTCGTCCTTGACATGGCATCAAATGCATTTCCCCACAACCAATTATCTAACTTTAGCGAAATGCATTTGGAATGCCGAATTTATATTTGAGAAAATTATTTGTGATGATACTAGATCAATTACAAGCCCGTAGTTTAATTCCCTAAATAAAATATATATTTCTCAACTTAAGATTCGAAATTGGATCGTTAGGGCTGCAATGGTCCAAAAACAAAAAGAAATTGATTGCCAATTTAGCGGTCGTCCGGGAGAGATTCTTGCTTTTCAACAATCAATTATCCTATCATTATCATCTACCGTGTTGAAGAATGGTGAATTCGAAAAATGGAGCAACATTCCATAAATGCCCTTCGTCCCAACAAACATGATGATTGTGTAGTCCATTTTGACTATTCCACATCAAAAGTTCAATCATGGGTCCCACTTGGTCAAAATTTTCACTTTTCATTTGTATTCTTGTTGAACGTTGTTTTTTCTTTATTTCACAACAATTTTTATTCACGTGACAAATGGAAATATTGTTCACATATTTTCGTTACATTTCCTGACACGAAAATCATGGTTTTAAAAAACGTAAACGGGTACTGAAGCGTTTTATTGTCATGAGGCGAGGCGTAAGCCTCAACACAAAAAAAAAAAAAACTCAAGTTGAAAAATTAGAAAACAACATAAAAATATATAACTAATGGTTCCAATGAATAATAAATAATTATGAATATTTTTTAACAGAAAAAGAAAGCAAAATCCAAAATATATTAATAAAGTTGAAAACAATCAATAGTTATATGAATCCAACAATAAAAATTAAATATAGTGTTTAAATTAAAAAAGCATAAAAGTCTCCAAAATGAAATATAGTAGTAAGATATAAATCCTAAAGGTCTCCATTATCATCACTATCCATACGATCCTCTAGGTCATTGTCATCTCCAACTCTGGTATTATTTTCATCGTCACTGTCAATATTTATCATATTATCTTCCTCGTCAATCAGTAGTGATTGTGCTTTTCCCTTATCTGTGAATTCAAATAAAACGTGTTAATATAATTTCTAAAGAAATAAATAGAAAACAGAAAACTTCAAATTAACATTTATAAGAATACCTCTTCGTGAAAAAAAGTGCGTTTTTTATTCGGTTGACTTTTTGTATGATAACTTCGAGAAGAATTTTCTACCCCTTCAACATCAAAAAGATTTACATTGGAATCATCATTAGTTAGATCAAGTATGCTTGACTGAACTTCAGGATCTTGATTGACAATCCATTCATCATCAGATGGCAATTCCTCAATAGTTAAATGATCATCCTCCTCTTTGAGTGTCTTCAGTCGTGTATGTCGAGCCTTGAGCTTTTTATTATACAAGATATAGACTAGCATTATCAGTTATAACCTGAACAACATGTTCTTCTCCAACTTCTTCAACAACGTCATCCAGTAACTTAAACATCAGATTAGCATTCTTAATTGCATTTGAAGCATCAACAGATTTTAGAAAAACAGTTCCATGTGGATTATTGACTACAAAATTAATCAAACTTATATTCCTCATGTCAGACCAACCATCAGATAAAATAGAAACTCCAGTTTTGCTCCACGTCTTTTTTATATCTTCAACAATATTTTCGATAGTTTCCAATTCCTTTTTTAAGATCCAAGAGCGTAGATCATGTATAGTAGGGGGCTTATAACCTCTGCAATATGAACCAATAGCCCGACACATGTTAACGAATGAAGGAGACGCTACAGCGTGGAAGGGTATTGCATTTTCGAAAAAGAATCTGCCAACATCCAAGCTGATTTTACTGCGTGGCTCTTTCGGAGTCATCTTTGGAGTTTGATTGTCTGTTTCTTCCTCATCACCAATATTTGTAATATATCTATCCATTGGTCCCCTAATACCACTCGTAGAATCTTACGCTTTATTATTGTCATCACCCTCATAGTAATTACCGATGTGTACCATGTCATCAAATTGTTGTTGTGAAAGCTGTTTTTTCATGGTTCCTATCTTCATATAATCTTCAATCTTCGTTTTGACATTTTCAGGAACATTGGGACATGGAGCTACATTCTTATGTGTGCATGCTAAATGTTCTTTCATGTGCTTGACCCCTCCTGTAATTGTTTTCTTGCAAAATTGGCACTCAATATAAAGATAGGTCTTCTTCTCATCTCCCGAACTTACAACTTCCTTTCCATATTTCCAAGATGGATCTTTTCTATTGCTCTTTCCCATCCTACAAGTTATATAGTTGAAAAATGAACAACTAAATAAAAGAAAATAACTAAATAAAACATAATGCATGTGCAGAATTTGAAAATAACGTGGATATGAAAAATGGGGAGATGAAAAATGAATTTGCAAGCCTAGCCACTGAAAAGCCTACTACTTATATAACTGAAAAAATGTCATCTGTTTGTGTTACATGATCAAATTTATTACTGATATTGCACAAGGAAATAGAGAGATTTATTACTGATATTTACCATTTCTGGACATTTCAATTTCAACAATGAAAGGAAAAGAATCACTAACAGGGTGCAGAACACTATTAAAAAAAGGTTCAGAGGTAGATTTCATGCTGATGATTCAATTCAATTCAAAACTTACCTTAAGCCTTCAAGTGCAATCTACCGAACAGAACAGGTGCAAAGTCAGTCTGAAACATTTTCAAATTGTCAGTCACTGACTCATTATAAGAAGGCAGAAGCAAAGGAAAAAAGAGACATAAAAGCAGCACTTGAGGACCTCTTTAAGCGAAGGATTGAAGACAAGTTTTCTGGCTGCCGTTTAGTTCTGGGAAAATTTCTTACTGCCGTGTAGTTCTGCCCTCTGAGAAGAACTCTGGCTGCCGTGTTGAAGAATTTTTGGCTGTCGTGTTAAAGGATCTTTGGTATTCTAGGTATTTTAATATTTTGTTTGCCCAAAAGGTTTTTTTTAAATGGGCCCTCTCTTTTCTAAAGAGGGTCCCTTTTAATTCCTTTGTAAACCATAGAAAAAAATCCACAAAATACTGAAGTGCACGCTTCAATTTTTTCGCCCCAGCTGTAGAGGCGTGCGCCTCATTCATTTCGCCCCAAATAATGGGCCTGAAGGCATGGCTGCTGCGCCTCATATTGAGGCACGCCTCACCAACGTTTTTTAAAACCATGACGAAAATAGTACCATACGACACCGCTAACTTTTTTTGAGAAAACTTCGTGTCCCCCACGACAATCAAATTACGAATCAAAAATAAATTTCTAACTTGATGTGCCAAAGTAATCTCGAAACTAACATATCCAACTCATTTCGTTGGGTTTCTAGTACATGCATTTCAGCTGCAACTTTGTCCCATTCGTCCAGGAGGTCCACCTCCGCTGCATCAGGGTCCGTCTCCTCTCTAGTAAATGTTTCATCCACCACACCCGCTCGTCAAAGAAAGTTGTGAACTCCCATAGTTGTAATTACAACAGCCGTTTGCACTTTAAAAGTATAACTTGGCATCCAATCAAGTATTTTCCAACTATTTTTCCACATGCTGAATGTGTTGTTCAATTACGTTCCTGCTCTACGAGTGCCGAAAATTAAACTTTTCCCGTTCATTTCGAAAGTTCCACTTGCGACCAGTCGCCCCATCATAAAATTGCTGAAAGTGGTACAATATATCCAAACCTTTACATGGCCCCATGTAGCCAGGTCGATGCGCGAATCCCGAGTCAACCAGATAATATTTTCCATGAGCCGATTTCGAGAAATCTATCTCTAGGTTGTGTATAACCCTATACAAGATTCTTGCATTATGACAGTTTCCTGTCGTGCCAGTAAACATGAATGTAAAACACAAATTGAAATCGCATGCCGCTAGCACCTTCCGTGTCTGAATTCCTTTGCGCCCATAAAACTCACTCGCTTGTCCCGCGGGAGAACGACTCTAACATGTGTACAGTCAATAGCTCCTATGCAATCTCGAAATATGTAATGTTTGTTCAGATTCGGAACGTGGTTCTCGAAACCATGATTGTAGTTCTAATCCAATTTAATTAACTGTTTTGAGAACTCAATGATCGCTGCAAGCACAATTTGGAAGTAATGTCCAATGGTTTCTAGCGAATGGTTGAATAGTGTCCGCACTTGTCTATATCCCTTTCCATGCGCTAAAATGCATAGAAACATGCCCACTTGTTCGTACACATCTATATGTTGTTGGCTGCGCAGTCCGTACTCATCTCGAAGCACGTGTGCGAATGCTCGCAGCATCGCGGGGTACATGCGGAACTCCTCATAGCACTGTTGAGGGCTACAGTTCATAGCATCTAACATAAACATATGCCCGTTTCGCGCGAATGGATAGCGAGAAACACGTCGTTGTTCACGATAATATTTACGTACAGTGACCTCACTGATATGACAATATTGTAACCACAATAATATCCAACAATAGCCCTTCCATAAATGCCTCGTCATCAATTTCATCATCGCCATCGAACATTTGATGCAAATCATATTTTATATCGAAATGAGCCATACCTTTACTTTCTAATAGGATATAGAAGACAATGTTCAGGGAAGACAGTGAAATGATGTTGCTTTTCCTTGCCCTTTATAGGCAAATGAAAAGTTGGGTGTGAACAAATTATGCACATAAAACATATAGTGCATTGTGAAACATGTGAGTAATTTTTTATCTACTAGAGTACCTTTTTTCATTTCAATTATATAATAAATCCACATGTTTTTTTTGTTTGCAAGCCTGCTGAAAATCTATATGAATCATAATAATGGCATGCACATAAACAATTGATTTTATAGCAGATGGAAATTGGTGGTCACAGTGCATAATAAGGTACAACATATGACAAATTTTTCAACTCAAATTTAAGAAAACTAAACATATAAACAAATACCAATAACAATGGGCATGCACATAAGCAGTTGATTTGATTGTGCACATGGAAATTGAAGGTCACCGTCCACAATAAAGTACAACATATGCAAATGTTTTCAACTTAAAATTACGAAACGGAAACATATTAACTAATACCAACAACAACGAGAAATCGTGCCATGACTCTCCACGCAACCTTTTCTACCGTAGCCATCACTGATGCTATGTTCTCATATACTCTTGCCAGCTCCACTCCACCCATTCGAACTTCTCGTTCGCATCGTCTTGCATGTCCAAGATCTCCCTATTACGTTTATTCCTGAGGAATGAGCACGTCCAGTAGTACAAATCGATTTGTTTTTACAGTCGACCTGTGGCCAATAACTCCTACATGCATGTCATCGGGTCGGACACAGCTGATCCAATTGTTTAGTCAATTTTGGCAGCCACCTTCTCACTGGTTGTAGTCGCACGATCCACTGAATATGACACATCCCGTGCCGAAACCTTTTTCTTCTTCTTCTTCTTCTCCTTCGCTCAATCTCTAGCTGCTTTCTGTTTATCATCACTATGCGGGCCTGACATATCCATGGTTGCTGCAGTCGGTTCGGGTTCAACGACCTCGTCACTGGAGCTGCTACTCTCCACATTCAACGGGATCTCATTACGTTGATCTCTAGTACCACTGTCTTCGAACATTGCGAAACCTGTGCGACATAGCTTCATCGAAGTTACTGCATACTTATTGCTGTAAAAAACATCCCCGACTAACGCCTTGTATCAATACATCTCCAGACAATCTTTGTTCTTAAATTCTTTAGTCTTTGTTCTCCTATTTAAGTATGAACAGAAAGGGCTTAGAAAATTATGAATGTACAATATATTGTAGACAAATGACGCCAGTCCAAATATGAGGACAATACATAGTAGCCAAAAGTCATAAGTCCACTTAGGAGGGCACAACATAGTAGACACAAAACCATGATCCAAATAGGAGGGCAGTACGTGAACATGTAGAAGAAACAACAGATTGCATATTTCAAATGGAGCAATAGCAGGACCACACATTGACGCATCCCGAAATTATGAATTCGATAAATGATAAATAACAATAAGTAGACACAACACCCAGAACGCATGCAACGATTATTCATGTAATTGATCCATCGACAGACTTGTTTAACAACATAAAACAAAGCCAATCCAATAATGTCGTGAAACAAAAACATTATGCAGTTGATATAAAACCGTTTCAGCTGTTGTTTGTTCCAATTGTGGCCGAAATTGGGAGGCTGCTATTTCACTGGGATTTAAAATGGAAGAAAAACTTCGTTCACTTACCAGAGAAGGTCCCAATGGATCCCTCAAAAATTGAGTAATGAGTAATAAGTATTGATACAATAAATTAATATTTTTCATTAAAAACTCAAAAAGTTACAAATTTGATATTTAGAAATTAGGAATAAATTAACACTAGAACAACATAAATATCTTAAATAATTTTTGAAATAAATTAATTGTTGAGAAATAAATGATAAGAAAATAAAGAAAATATTATTCATTTGATGTAAAATTTGATATAACTTCTTCAAAAGTTACATCAAAGTGGTGCAAATCATTGGAGATGCTCTCCTAAAAGTTGATCAATCGTGCACAAAGTTAGAGCTTTCGATTAGGGGAAAAAAGAACAAATTGTGCATCCTAACATAATCTCGTTGACGTTCCATATTTTTTATTTCATGAAAAGAATGACGATTATTTAAAAAAGTTGATAACCAAAAGGCTCTAATGCCATAAAAAAATTATAAACTAATGAGATGCTATAGTGAAGGGAATAATAATGTTTCTGCCTATGAATTATAATGGCATAAAACCAATTTTCATTTGATTTTTTCGTATGCCATTATTGTGATTCGTATAGATTTTCAGCAGGTTTGCAAACAAAAAAAGCCTGTGGATTTATTGTATAATTGAAGTGAAAAAAGGTACTCTAGTAGGTGAAAAAATTACCCACTCACATGTCTCACAATACACTATTTGTTTTACGTGTATAATTTTTACACACCCAACTTTCTATTTGCCTATAAAAGGCAAGGCAAAGCAACATCATTTCACTGTCTTCCCTGAACATCGTCTTCTATATCCTATTGGAAAGTGAGGGTATAGCGCATTTCGATATGAACTGTGATTTGCATCAAATGTCCGATGATGATGAAATTGATGACGAGGCATTTATGGAAGAGCTATTGTTGGATATTATTGTTGTTTCAATATTGTCATATCAATGAGGTCATTGTACGTAACTATTATCGTGAACAACGATGTCGTGTTTCTCGCTATCTATTCGCGCGAAACGGGCATATGTTTATGCTAGATGCTATGAACTGTAGCTCTCAATAGTGTTAAGCGGAGTTCCGCATGTACCTCGTAATGCTACAAGCATTCGCACACGTGCTTCGAGATGAGTACGGACTGCTCAGCCAGCAACATATAGATGTGTACGAACAAATGGGTATATTTCTATGAATTTTAGTACATGGAAATGGATATATACAGGTGTAGAAGCTATTCAACCATTCGCTAGAAACCATTGGACATTACTTCAAACTTGTGCTTGCAGTGGTCATTGAGTTCTTGAGGCAGTTAATTAAAACGGATTTGAACTACAATCATGGTGCCGAGCACCACGTTCCGAATCTTAACTAACATTACATATGTCGGGATTGCATAGGAGCTATTGACAATACACACGTTAGAGCCGTTCTCCCGCGGGACAAGCGAGTTTCATCAGGTGCAAAGGAATTCCGACACGGAATGGGCTAGCGATATGCAATTTCAATTTGTGTTTCACATTCGTGCTTGCTGGCATGACAGGGAACTGTCTTGATGCAAGAATCTTGTCTAAGGTTATACACAACCCGAGATAGACTCCCCGAAACCGGCTCTTGAAAAATATTATTTGGTTGATTCGGGGTTCGCGCATCAACTTGGGTACATGGCGCCATATAAGGGTTCGGATATATTGTACCATTTTCAGCAATTTTACGACGGGGCGACCGGTCGCAGGTGGAACATTCGAAATGCACGGGAAAAATTTAATTTTCGGCACTGTTCGTGAAGGAACGTAATCAAACGTGCGTTCGGGTGGAAAGTAATTGGAAAATACTTGATCGGATGCCAAGTTATAATTTTAAAGTGCAAACAGCTGTTGTAATTGCAACTATGGGAGTTCACAACTTCCTTCGACAAGCGGGTATAATGGATGAAGCATTTACTAGAGTGGAGACTGACCCCGACGCAGCGGAGGTGGACCTCTTCGACGAACGGGACGAAGTTGCAACCGAAATGCATGTACCGGAACCCAACGAAATGAGTGAGATATGTTCCGAGATTACTTGGCACATCAAGTTTGAAATTTATTTTTTATTCGTAATTTGATTGTCATGGGGGACATGAAGTTTTCCCGGAAAAAGTTAGCGATGTCGTTGTGTGGTACTATTTTCGTGTCAGGAAATGTAACGAAAACATGTGAACAATATTTCCATTTGTCACATGAATAAAAATTGTTGTGAAATGAAGAGAGAAACAACGTTCAGCAAGAATACAAGTGAAAAGTGAAAATTTTGACCAGGTGGGACCCATGCTTGAACTTTTGATGTGGAATAGTCGAAATGGGTTGCACAATCAATTATCACGTTTGTTGGGACGAAGGGCATTTATGGAATGTTGCTCCATTTTTTTAATTCACCATTCTTCAACACTGTAGATGATGATGACAGGATAATTGATAGTTGAAAAGCTGGAATCCCTCCCAGACGAATCCTGATTTGAGTTAATTTCAAGTGAAAGTAGTTGATGATTGTAGACCTGTTTCCCATCGAATAGTTGAATCGTTCAAATGAGAGTGTGTTAGTTGTCAATCTTTGAACATATAATCCCCTATATGTTTGTTAGATGCTAAATTTGTTTCATAATATTTCATCTTAAAATTAAAGCTAATAGAGAAGATTTAAGAGACTTGACTATGAAATTTCTTGTGACAGATGAATTTTGACATTTAAGATATGGTATTGAAGGTTTGATATTTCTATGCAGATCAGAAACTTAATTCTCACACTTCTAAAATTTAGATGGAAATTTATAAATTTAGAGTGTGCTAAAGATGGCCTCTTTTCTTTGCAAACAGATTTTTTAAGGGACAGGATTCAGCAGGTGTTCTTCTGTCCTCCCTGCCAAAGTTACCCTACCTCGAGACAATGTAGCAAGAAATTTCGAGTTTACGTTCAATCTACTCAGCTTTTTTCTTCAAAATTATGAGACAATTTTTTGGCTGCACAGATCTCACTCTTAATCTATTTTTGGCAAATCATTCATAATGTTTCTGTTGTTGTAACATCTCTTTACTTTTGATTACTTGTTGCCACATGATCACCTTTATCTCAGCTTGTGTTTTATCATTTATTACAGCTAATGATGGGCTCAATGCAAGCTTTGCCCATAGTGATTAAGAGGTTTCAGCCAATAATTTTATTGATTCTATTGTTCTTCACCTCTTGCAAGGCTAGGTATGAGTTACATAGCCACCATCATTAAAAAGGCTAATATCAATAGCTTTATCAGTTGCTTATTCTTCATATTTTTTGACAAAATGTTTTATTTTCCTGGCCATGGCCTAGGCCATGAGTAATGACCATGTAGTCAGGTCGCTGTTGGAAAAGATGACACAATGTACAAGAACAACATATCTTGGAATGTTAGAGAGGCTAAAGCTTATCGATCTCAATGTTATGCACAAGAGGTCGTCACTCACTCTCTCTCGCTCATAAACCTTAATCAATTGTGGCTTGCTTCCAAATATGCATACTGGTGTTCTGTAGCAAGGCTGAATGCTCAGAATATAAAATTTAGCTCATGGGGAACATTACAAAAAGTTTAAACTCTCTTATTTTCATCTTCAGCCATTCTTTTTTCCTTTTTTTTTTCTTCTATTAAAGAAGGATGCATATGATTATATATGTTAACGTGGTTGAAGATGGAGCTGAATTTTACCTTGTGATATAAAGTTCCTCGATAATTTTCTTTTATGTTATTGCCAGTATGACTTGAAGGGAAGAGTCTTATGTGTACAACTGAAATGCTACAGTAAACCATTTGGTTTTGGTAAGCCATTGGGTTTACCAACTGGTTGGTTCATTGTTAATTTAACTACTCAAATCATTGAGGTATAAGATATAAAGTATTTTGAATAAATCAGGTGGTTAGGCAACTTCAAACACATTAAACCTAAAAATTTGCAATTGCCAGCTCCTTTATCTTCTTTAGGAGAGTACGAGGTGCCACTCCGCCTACTGAAGTCGATTCTGAAGCCATAAGATAAATATCAATGGACTCTGTAGTGTCAAAATTAAGAAACGATGAAGGGGAACTTTTCCATTGATCGATTTACAGTTTTATTTAAACCCCTAGGAAATGGAGAATAATTATAGCAGAGAAATTAGATTTGAACAGATTGATCATATGAACTTCATCGTGATTGTGTCTTTGACCATTGAAAGTTCTGTTTCATTTTAGAATGCAAAAACACAAGAAGATTTGCGGTATTTTTTAATTTTTTTTTGAAATGTATTGGATATTTAGGTGGTTCAAAATTTTAGATCTGGATTTTGTAGGAATATTTACATTTTGGAGTTCAATTAATAATGATTATTAACAACACTCAAAAAATATTGCAAAAAAGTTATTGACAACATTAAAAAAAAACGTTGCAAACAGGTTTTTAACAATATTCAAAAAAACTTGGCCATATCCTTGAGGTTTGCAGCATACGTCCGAACGGTGCAAAACATCTTCGACAACGTTTTTTAAACATTGTAAAAGCCTATTTTTGTTGTAGTGAGTGGATCGTCTTCTTAGGCTTATGTGAACTCTCGTGAATTTGTGGTGTAACATGTTTTTTTGACTTTTGTAAAGATAACTTTGATAAAATAATAAAATTAAATTACATAATGGTGAAATGATTATGGAAAATTGTATAATATTATTGTCTATGAATTTCAATAAGAAAGATCCAAGTTTTTGAGTTACAAACTAGCATAAAAGGACTATGGTAATAATATATGGCAATCATGAAGATGTGATAATATCACGAGAATACGAAAATATAATATTCCCTCAAACTCAATTTGTGTTTTAGTGATCAAATTGAGTTTGAAACGAAATCATATGAAACAGGTGAAAATCTCGAAATTGTCCATTAAGATGCTCTATGGAGGTGTTATTTGCAATTTATGATCAACGATATACGTGGATTGAATGAGTTCTTTACCCAGTTTTTTCTATACAAAGTATTCAAATTGCATTTTACAGAAGCTAAAAAACTTGGAACGAGTGCAAGAATCGTAGGGAAAAACCTTAAGAAATGTCGAGAACTCCTAGATCAATAAAAAGTAACGAGAAGCTTAAACAATGTAAAAAATCGGTCAATAATAGAAGAGCCTAATGTCTATTGACAAGGTTAAGAACCATAGAAAAAGGTTAAGAAGTGATTGATAAACAAAACATTGGGACAAGGTCAACACACCTAGTCAATCTAAAAAAATGATCATGAAAAAAATGAAAGGAAAAACCTTAGAATAAGATCATAAATTAGTAGATAAAAATGATGAAAAACCTTATGATAAGGCTATGAATCGATGGATGAACAAGGAAAAATATTAACAATAAAGTCATAAAATTGGTAGATTAAAAGTGTAAAATGAAAATCTCAAGGGCGTCTCCAATGGTACACCAAGTCGGTTTTAAAAGGTGTAAAATTTCATTCCAATGACACCCCAAATTTGGTTTCATTTGGTGTAAGATTTGCTGTAATCATTATTTCCATTTTGCCCTCTTACAATAAATTGTTGTTCCTTCTATACCTTTTTTTAATCCTTTTAGAATTATTTGATTTGAATTTATTTATAAATTTTTTAATGTGATTATTATTATTATTTATTTAAAATCTATTTTTAAATGCTAATCGAGTAATGAGTAATAAGTATTGATACGATAAATTAATATTTTTCATTAAAAATTCAAAAGTTACAAATTTGATAATTAGAAAATAGGAATAAATTAACACTAGAACAACATAAATATCTCAATCGCGCACAAAGTTAGAGCTTTAGATTAGGGGAAAAAAGAACAAATTGTGCATCCCAGCATAATCTCGTGGACTTTCCATATTTTTTCTTGAAAAGAAAGGCGATTATTCAAAAAAGTTGATAACCAAAAGGCTCTTATTACCATCAAAAAACAATAAACTAATGAGATGCAATAGTGAAAGGAATAATAATGTTGGATAAATCCGAGTGTACATAAATTTCTTTTATGGAATTTTTACCTACACTCACATGGGTGGGCCCCATGCGGGACCCAGAGTAATAAAAAATGGCCAAAAAATTCCACCCCCTATTGTGAGGTATCGGTGGAGATTCTGTCTGTACCTCAAACAAAACTCAATAATATTTCTGTCTATGAATTATAATGGCATAAAAGGAAATATCTTGCATTGATTACATAATCAAAATACTATGAAAATAATCTAAGACTATTGAAGATATGAAAATATTTCTTTAACCATCTCAATGGTTACAAACTAACATGTTACAAATAAATTCATATGTGACGATGCTAACAATATCTCAAATCCCCACGAAAATTTGAGCGATAAATTAATAGAAAAATGTGTTAAATCATTATATACATGACATAGTTACATAGAAAATGAATATATTCAACAATGTTTATATTTGAAGACCATAATTTAATAAATATATGAAGATATGATATGATTAAAATACACTAACAACATTTTATAATTTTAAAGATGGTTATAATTTTCACTTACACTACTACTATTTACAATAAGTTGATTCAGTTGGTATGTTAATTGTTATCATAATTATGTGTGTCATCAACTTGAATATAATAGTACACTAGACAGGGGCGGATCCATGAACGTGATTCAGTAGGGGTGAGACGGAATTATGTAAAAATTATGGGTTAAAAAGGTAAATTATGGACTAAAACTATAATGACTACTTTGTAAATGCCAAAAGTGAAGGGCCGATCCGCCCCTAACACTAGAACTGTATGCCTAAAATAATAGTAAAATAGTGAAATTTGCATCATGTATATAAGATGTAGTTATACTTTGCATATCGTATTTTATAATTTATATTATACATACTACATTTTGCATAATGGTTACAAAAGCACCATTTGTTGAAAGATTTACAAATATGTTATTAGAAATATCTAAACGGATAAAAATACTCTTAATTGGAATAAATATTACTTTAGGCAACATTTTGCATACCAATTTTTTATTATTGATTTTTCGTTAAGTTTTACTTCTTTAAAAGATGATTTTTTGCGATGGATTCATAAAATTTAGTATCTATTGCGGATGAATTTTTTTTTTGAATGATGGATCTTTAGAGAAGAGAAGAAAAGAAAAAATATATACTTTTTTTTTTTTTTTTTGTAGAAAATGAAAATAGAAAAAAATGTATGGTGCAGTGAAAAGGCTCTAAATTAATGTTAATTTATGGAGGAATGAACGAATGAGAAAGCAAAAATAATAATTTTTGATATAAATGAAATAGTAATTAAACTTGAGGAGAATAAAAAAAAAAAAAGTTAAAAAATGGGTATGTGACGCGTTACATAATGCAATACATATAGTGTGAATTGTTGTTGCTATGTTAATAGCAAATTTATATTTTTAGCGCAGTTTCTTTTTGTTAAGTAAGGGATAAATTTAGGAGAAAGAAAAACCATTGTCTAATCCACAAAATAAGTCCCATGTAAAAAACCTATAACCACTAAATAAGCGAAAATGGAAAATTTGATATTTTTTTTATAATCGTGGATATCTGGGCTCTACTAATTCCACGAGACCCTGAAATTTACGACCGAGTACTCACCTCAGTGGCCTTGAGGGGACTCGAATTGGTAACTATTGGGGAGCAAACTCAAGATCTGACCAATTGAGCAATCCTTCATGGTTAGAAATTATATATACACACATACTAAAATACAAGTTAAAAAATATTGTGAAGCCACAAAATTGAAAAGTAATGTATTTATAACTTTTTACTATTTGGAACTACAATCAATATTGCTATTGACGAAGGGAAATGTTTGTTGCTTTCTTTAAAAGATACAAGGCATCTGGACTCAATCATGCCATAAATATTGCTAAATGTTAAAATCCAAGAGACACATGTCCCTAAGTCAGTTACACATTTATGCCCCGATAATAAATGTTAGCCATCAAGATCAAGGTCCCTAATTTGTTTTGAGGCTGAATGGCACAAAACCTTGAGATCGATTCCTACCATATCTTCATTCCTCCTTGCACGAAAATCTTTCTTTTGAAGCTTGTCTAGATCTCTTCCCAGTTCCTCAGACATGTCATTTCAGACTTGCTAGTAAACTTCTACGCTTCTACATTGGAGTGGTCTGCAATTCTGACTCGATGGGTCAAGATCATTCACGACACTTTTGCATTTACCATCTCTACATCAATAATAGGTGCCTCAGCCATCGCCTCAACCATAACTGCTTCATCAATTTTGGTGTCCACCATCTATAGTTTGCCTTGGGCTGAGTGGTGGCTTTGCAAATGAAATTGGATAAAGCTTTTTGTACATCAAGTTTGACAACTTGGTGTACATCTCCCTCACAATTAGGAGGGTGCTTCCAAAAAAAAAGAAAAAGAAAACGTCCCCCTATTATGAGGAGGCTATCAAACTTGGTGTACAATGAAATTGGATAAACTTTTTTTACACCAAAATTTAGGTAAACCATATAGTCGGTTCAAAATTAAGGTCAAGAGATGATCTACCTCCATTTGATTGAAGGCAGGCTCGAAGATTATATTGATCGAACTTTCGTTTACAACCAATACCCTCTTCGTTCCATTCCTTGCTATTTCAATCCTAATCACCAAAGTATCATAATGGGGATAATGGACAACATCTTCATCCTCGTCTGTAAAGCTTATACTCAGATAACACCTTTCTTTTCCTCGACTTCTCTCCTTGCACTAAGTAGCTAGTCATTGGATGACCCATTGCTTCTTCTGTATAATTTCGATGACATTCATTGAATGTCCACCCTCATAAGGATCTCCAAAGATGGTTTGGATCTAATGTATCTATCAGTGGCTCTTTGAGTTACTCGGGCCTTGCATTTGTTGAAATGTTTGAGGGTCAAATTTCTTTGTGGCTGCTAATTTTGAAGTTACGAGGGGCTTACTCGTTGGGAATAGGTTAATATGACCCTTTAAGGCCACAAAACAACAATTTCTAAAGGATCGAAGATCACAAAGAACAAAATATGTGCATAAACATAAAAATAAAAACTAAACACGCGATTTTTCACCCCGCAGGGTCCGGATGTTCGGTCACAAAAACATAATCACCCATTGAACATCCACAAAAGATATAGCTCTAAATCTGCTAAGAATCAACCAAGAATAATACAAATGTTTGATCGTATTAATCTCGCCTCACAACAACAACACACTATAATCACCAATACCAACCCTAAATCTATACAGAATTCACAAAGAATGAAACATTTGTATTATTCAAAAAAAAAAAATATTAGCAAAATTATACATGACATTAAAAGTGAAAACTATGGCAAATTTTGAGCACCAATTCGCATTTTGTTTAACATTAGCCATATTTATGTATAATGTACTAGAACTTATAGGCAACCTTAAGTATGCGAAAATTAGGAAATGCGATTGATTGTGACCAATTTTTGTGTTAATTGTGATTGATTGTGACTCGATCATATACAACCATCCCACTCCTGCCTCTACCTCCTAAAAAAATTGCTGGAAAAATTTCAAGTCACCTTATATAATCAAGCCGGACAGGTCTCATCTGTGACCAAGTGTGTATTCAATGTGACTAACTGTGACCAATTTTTTGTTAAGTGTGACTGTCTGTGACCAATCGAATCTTAATTGTGACAGGATATGATCAAGTCACAATTGATCACTATTAACACAAAAATCGGTCACAAATGGTCACCACAAACAAATCCGCTTACACCACGGACTAGCACCACAGTCACCCACCAGTCATCCCCACCACACCTCCAATGCACCACCATTGCCACCTTCAACTACTCAAAATTATCGTTGCCAATAGAATAAGTTGGTCACAAATTATTTCAATCACAAATAATTTTTTTTTATAGATTACAGTTTATTTCGTTGGTTACATGTCAAAAAAATGTCACATTTTATCTATTGGTCACTTACCAATAGAATAAGTTGGTCACAAATTATTTCAATCACAAAAATACATTTTTGTATAGATCACAGTTTATTTCGTTGGTCACATGTCAAAAAAATATCACATTTCATTTATTGGTCACACGTTTTCAAATTTTTTGGTCACGACTTATTTTTTAGTCATATATTATCGTCACATTTCAATTAAAGACTTGTTGAAGGAATTGTTAGAGATGACATCAAACAGTTACAACAACAGCTTCCTGACTTCAAGAACCTGGAGAAACTTCATCCTTTCACTAATCTTCTCCCTCCTTAGCTACAATGTAGATAAATTACTTAGTTCAAAACCCAAAAATAAAATTGTTCCCTTTTTTGCAACTTATAATGAACTTCAACAAAAACTCTTACTCTTTCTGACAGACTGTGGCTATTTGTTGCCTAGCCTCTACATGCTCGAACACGTATGTATTCTTCCTTGGGCAGATCTGACCCTTGCGATCCCTGCTTTCCAGCAAGCTTACTTGTTGAAGTTGGATTCCAGTCAATCTTTGTTGAATTTCAGCATTGTCTTTTACCAGAAGACTCCCCGGGTGAACCCTCCAACTCCAGATCACCTCTACTTCTAAATTCAACCTCATTCCAATCATTAGCCAACGTACCAACTCCTTGTTTTGCTTTATCTAAAAATTTGAACCCGTGATCTTCCTTTGAATTATACAAAACTTGGCCCAATATCATTTGGTGAATATTGATAATTTTTACAACAAAATTATATATGTTCAATTTGAACAAAATAATCATTATATTTAAATTTTAGACATTGTTTGATTTTTTTTTTTTTTTTCAAAATACATTTTTCTTTTTTCTTTCAACCGCTCATTTTTCAATAAAATAATATTACATTAAAATTCAAAACTTTTCCTTATTTTTAACCACATATTATCCATTAAATCACTATTCCAAAATGCACTTTTTGCCAAAAAAAAAAAAAAAGACAACAAACGAGGCTCCTATTTTATTGTTGACAACGGTCGACGATCCACGGCCGCCCGTGCTGACTCAAAATCTTGGGTCCGCCCCTGCTAGGACTTCCCAACATTTTGATCGCTTTAGAAAGGGGACATATTCATCATTGCCTCCATCTTCTTTGGACGAAGATGCCTGCTGATTCCTTCTAATGGGAATAAAAGAAGAAGTCTCTCTCTCTCTCTTTTTTTTTTTTTTACTAGCTATCTAGCTTCTTCTCGCTCTCACCCTCTCTCCAGATCGTCGTGAGCTCAGTCCTAAGCGGCCTTGATCCCGATTTATTTTTTACATTTCATTCTTTATTTTCCTCTCAACTTTGACAGGCCTAGAAGGTCTCGGCTATCACTTATGACAGGGTGCTTGCCCCTCCATATGTAATAGGCCAATAACTGGGTCACCTTTATTATGAGAGTAATTCGATATATATTGTCTTTAAATAAAATCTTCGGCTTTGGTCTCGCCTCCATCCCCTTGAAGAGGCAGAATTGCATGTCTTTGCTACATTAAGAATTGCCTCATAGTGGCGTTCTCGTCAGCAAAGCATTGCACGTTGGCGGTTATGTCACTACTATTTGTGCTAACCTCTACATCATTCTTGGTGATCATCGGTTTCTTCTTCATGTGTTTCCTATTGAGACGGTAGGACTTTCATTCCTACTCCTCGGATTCTCATCACTGTTTGATCCACTTTCAATCATGTTCTCTTACTTTTTTTTTTTCCTTCACGTGTTTTTCTCTTGTTGTTTTGGTAAGATTTTTCACAGACAATGCCAAACTGCTGATCTAGAAAAATATATTGAATCTTTCAAAGCCAACAATGTATTTTTGTTATCTCAATTTCTCAAAAGGTTTCTCCTCTTGAAATTTTTGAATCCATTTTTTTTTTTTTTTGTTTTGGAGAGAGATGAAGATTTTTTTTGTGAAGAAATCGATAACTTTTTTTTTAAAAAAAAAAAATTCCCTTTTTTTGTTGTGCAATGGCCTATTTATAGAATTTTAATTAAGGCATTTTAATAGTTTTATAAATTTATATTTTTCATCATTTTGTTAGAATTCGTGATTAGATTTTCATTTTAAAGCTTATTGATGTTTGTACTTTTGTGACGATTTGTCCAGAACCATTTTGCTTGCAAGCAAACACATGGTGCACTAACATCAGAATTTACACTATGTGCGTTCATGTCTAAGGATATCCGAGACCTTCAATATGTTAATTTTCAAGTGTTGAGAGTTTTGCATATTCATTTGCTTGGGAGAGCCTTAGTGACTGAGGCATTCTTTTGTTCTAAAATTCTTCAATGATCGAGATTCTAATATTCATTCCATGATATATAGACACGGAATGTGACCCTTTTGGTGATTGACTTGACATCGAGGTAGATTATAACACTTTCTTTATGTAACAGATCCGAGATTGAGAATGGACCAACTATTAAGTCTGGGATGAAAATTTCTTTTGCCTATTTTTTTTCGATGTACATCAACTTTCTTGTCCATCTACTTACTGTCACGACAGATGTCAAATGTGGGAATATAGCATCCACCTCTTTTTTAAGGTAACCAGGTTGTAGAAGTGGTTGGCACTACCTTATTCCACCAAGAAATTTGAAGAGTCACAACGGAATAATTTAAAATCATAGAAAAAACAAATGGAACAAATGATCCATATCATAGTCACTAATACTACCGGATACAAAACAGTGTCACTAGGCTATTCTGACGAAAATATAGATAGCACTAATGTCAGTGATCATCGACAGATAAAAATGGATCACTTATAAGATCATAGATGATACAAACAAAAATCAATATCGGCTTGTGATTTTGAACAAAAATATCAATAGTTATAGTATCAAGGATCGATGACACACATCCTTTAGCGATTATCGATGACAATATCACATACGATGTCGTCGGTAATCGCTTACAATGCTTTGGTCCTTGATCGGTCATAAAGAAGCATTTATTCTTTATTCACTCATCAATTATTTATATTTTTCACCACATAGACAAGTAATCATCACTGTTATTTACTAGCACATAGGCAGGTCATCATCCAAAATTACGAATAGCATTATATATAAGAGATTGGGCTCGTGTGATGAATAAAATTAAAGTTTTATTAATTTTTCAAATAGTCGAACTTCAATTTCAGTAACTCTTTTTACATGATACAATTTTTTTTTTTATCAACTTTCAATTACACTTTAAATCTTTTTTTTTTTGGTCGAAATCTATATAGAGATGAAATAAGTCAAATTTTGTCGAAATTCACACATATATATATATATATATATATATATATGAAAAGGTGACGAAATTAATGTTCCTTGGTAGATGCAAATATGACCATGAAATTTCAACGAGACAAAAATAAGCTCACGTGCATATGCATTATAAAGTGAAACTCCAGTCTGTGAATAACTATAATTAAATTAAACAAATTCATTAACTAAAGTAAACATTAATTAATATATATTTGTTATGATTATGATACACAAAAGAAAATCACGGCTAATTTTATGCACTATCAGAGGCGGTTTTCCAGCTCCACTGATCGGAATTAGCCACCGACGAAACGCCGGTGGAGGAACATTTCGCCACCGTTCTAACACTCTCTATCAACGCCTCCGTGCGAGCCTCCTGTGCTAAAATCTCCGATAGCTGATCCGGGCTGATAACTAACCTCACTTTCCAAACTCCGGTGCTGTTATACCTCGGAAAAACCTCTGCTTCTGATGACAGTCTCTTGAACATACCTTGATTATCGACCGACATCCTGTACGGCGGAGCCTCCATGGATGAACCAGAACCGCTGCTTTTTTGTTGGATGATGGGGAGAAGATAGTATAAATAACCTGCATGAAGCTCCTGGTTGTGAAGGAGTGGTGGTGATATTTGGTCGGGGCTGCGAAAAATGGCATGGCCGGGGAATTCGTTGGTGATTGACTCGGCCGTGATGGGGGCGTAAAGCTCCATTATACCACCGTTTGATGTTACCACTTTCACCGTTTCTTCCATCTCTGCAAACCCTTTAAACACACAATTCCCCATTGATCGTCCGTCAGATAAAAGAGATCGTTAGAATCAATTCAAATAATTAGTTTTCTTAGGTATGGGGGCTTCGGTAAGATGTTTCGTGAGGGGTGCTTAATATGCCTGAGATTTAAGTTATGGCCGACACAAGCGTTCCTCTTTTTTTATTTTTTATTTTTAATTTAAGTTAAAGTCAACTGTTAATTTTAGTCATACGTACATTTTATGGGACCCACCACTTCTCATCCACATATTTTATTAAAATTTGCTAAATTTTGATTTTAATCGCCGTCAAAATCTACTAAAAATTTAAGTGTGCAGTTTTGCGAATATGGTGAACCATTGGTATATTAAAATCAAAGTAATGAGCATTAAGATTGATTGTCACTAGTTAATAGACCGCCGTTGGATTTACAGATCAGAAATGGGATGAGTTTTATGATGAAAAACAACGCAGTTTGAAGGATAATGTGATGTAGAGGATCATTGTAGAGTAGTCAAAGGTTGTCATCAATGTGCCTGCTACTTTCGGCCAGTGATTTTGATCAAATTAAGTGGGTATTCACTGTTGTTTGTTTTCCTATTTCTTTAATGAAATTTCTAGCAGCATCCTCAAACTTTTATAAACAGAGCACATAGGTCCCAAACTTTGTGTTTAAGCATGAAGTTGGTTCCACTATTAAAAAGAAAAGGAAAGGAATGAGTCGAAATTGCGTTTTTTGGCTGGGTCGAGACAACTTTCTCGGGGGCTTCTTAAAGAAAACTGCAATCGCAATTTATCAACCATTCATAAGACCACCGAAGAGAATGAATCTTTTTCTCAAAAATGGGTCCGGACTCCATCCTATCACCCGCTCACCACTATAACCTTCCCTTGCACCATCGCCAACAACATCCTCCATTCCATGATTGTCACCACTCTCATCCTCCTTGAAATCTCCCCAACTCAAATTCAACAATGACTAATTTGATAATTAATTTTCTCAAGTACAAGTTACACTCATGCAAGTACCTTAAAGTTTAGAATCTAAGAGCAAGTTTGATGATTATTAAAATTAGATTTCTAGTAATTTTGATAAAAGTTGATGAAATGTGTGATTGAAATGTTATGAAACCCAAAAAATATGTGTTTAAGTTAATTGTTGACTTCGATTTAGATTAAAATCTAAATTTTAATTCCTACCAAACAGGGACTAAGTTTACTTTATCGTGAATCTATGTTGTATGTACAGTATATACGAGGGTTGGGATGACTAGATAAAGGAAAAACACCGGTGATGTTGAAGGATGTGGTTGGGGTGACAGGTGGGTACAAGATTTTGGTTCTTGAATTTGATTTTCTTTTTACCACTTTTACATTCTTCCCTTGTTATATACTTCTCTTCTTTCAATTTCTTAAAAACTGATTTTAGGGAAGTAAGAAAAGTCCAAGAAAATAACTCTGAAAAACCAAACCACATGCAAGACATCGATTATTTAAAAAATTAAAATAAATAATAACACTCGTTAATGTGCGCGAACTCACACCAAGACTAAAAACTTCGGGACTTAAAGGTAAAAGAAAAAAATTGATCGGGCAGTCATGGGCTTATTTGCAAAGTTTGAGGATTGCAGTTCAAAATTTATACTTTCTTTATTTTTCATTATTTATCCTAAAATATTTATTCGAAGAAATAATATAAATTTGGTGATTTACGGTGTCTTAAGTGTTTGTTCTTTGTCTCAAAATAAATCAAAATTTCTTATGTACTTATATAAAAACTTGGGGCTCACTATTGCGTGTTTGGAAGTGTTTATGATCGGCTTTAGTAGAGTATAAATGTGGAAATAAAAAGTGATTTTACCAATTTGTATATAAATTAAACACTTGCCAAGCAAGCTTAACATACAGTTCGAACGTCAAATTCCATCTCATTAGTCAAAGTACGACTTAGGCCTACCAACGCAAAGAAAAGAGGGCTCCTGCTTTCGATTCCATCGATATGACTGAATTAACTTTTGAGTAATGCTATTCATCCCCACTGGGATTATAAACACAGTTTAGGTGGCGTTAATGTTGCATTAATTGATATGTGAAATTAAATAAGTCATTTAATTTCACCTTTCATTTAACCTATAATTTAGAGCCACCTAGACTGTATTTGTAACCCCAGTGGGGATGAATAACATTTCTCTTAACTTTTTGGTTGCTATTCGTCTAGATTTTGAGAATCGTAACTTGATATGATGATAATTGTTAGGTTCTAGGAGTTTCGTGTTCACTTTTACTTCATCTAAAAAGTCTAAAAAAACATATCACGAGAAAGCAACGTGTGAAAATGAAAAAGAAAGCTATGAAAGAAATTTTTCAAGTTGTAACAATATTTCCAACTGATAGCACAAGATGGAAAGTGGGCACGCCTTTTCTGACTTGGTGCAACTTTTTTTTTTTTTAGTTTTATGTAGAAAGTGTTATTCAAAATTTTCAATAATTATGTCCAAGCAATCGTGTGGCACATAAGCAATTATATAGGTTAAATCAAGTACGTAAAATTCACCTTGTTTCAATCTATTTCGAGTTTACGTTAGGTTGACGGGGATTAAAAATCATGTTTTAAGTAAATTTTGATAAAAGTTGATGAAATGTGTTGTTGAAAAGTTGTGGTACCCATAAAATATGTGGTTAAAATTAATTATTGACATTAACTTATATTAAAAGATTTTAATCAGTACCAAACAGAGGCTTAATACGTAATGGATAGAAGGTGTCAACTGGAATCTATAATTTATTTAAATTTCGTTGTAAAAGAAATCTTAAAGGTTTCAACCATCGAAATTTTGGTAGCTGAAATGATCGGAAGCAAGGAAAAGATGTCACGTGGATTGTATCCCATTGGTGCATAGCTAGACACAATCTAAGAGTTCTAGTGTCAAGATGTGCCAATCCTATTCAGTCGAGTAATGTGGTGATAACCATCAATTTACACGATTGTTTAATAGACAATTAGACTGAAGATAAAACACTATTAGTTTATTCTACTCACTATATAAATTTCCTAATTTACACACCGTATACTCGACGGCCATTAGTCCAAGTCAAGGTTTAATAGTGTCACATCGAATTTAGTGTGGATGCTGGTAAAACAAGGTGATTGATTATGTTTAAATTAGTGGCTAAATAGGTCAAAAGAATAGTTCAAGGATCAATATGAAGATTTGCTTGAACTTCAGCGGCAGTTCATGAAATTGACTCACTTTTTTTTTAGTTTAACCTTGAAAATATTATTCAAAAATTTCAATCATTATGTCAAACAATGGTGTACATAACGAGAGTAAATAGGTCATTATCAACTACGGACAATTTACGTTTGAGTCCATCTCGAGCTTGTGTTGGATCAAGTACTAACGTAAAATTCACGTTTGGGCCAGCAAATAAAAAATATTTTTTTCAATATAATCGGTTTGAGTTGATGATTTTCTTTTCAAAGAAAAGAAATATCATAGGATTCAATCGTCAGAATCTTGGTGGTTGAGATCCTTTCGGAAATGAAAAGAAATGTTTCGAACAACGAAAGTTTCTCTAAACTTTCACTTTCATCACATATACAATTTTTCTTTAAATCGGTCAATAAAGTCACCTATAACACGACTTATTTGTACGAGTTATCTTAAGCCATGGCCATGCTAATAAATAATGTCACGTCCCCGGCCCATATGTGAATGGATTGTCACAATTCAAGAGTTTATCTGCCAAGTTCTTCCCGTTAACATATATTTGTAGCTTTTCCCTTTTCCAACACTACAAGGTTCGAATATTTATTCATATTGAAATGAAAAGAAATATAAGTTTGGAAAGGAGCCATTTGACATAACCTCCAATCAAATATAGATACAATATGAAAAACTTTACTAATCAGAGGACTTGAAGTTGAAAAATAAAAGGAAAAAAGATTTACGTCTCACGTCCCCTCGTGTGTGTGTGTATTTCGTTGATTCGTGATAACATCATAATTACTTCTCTCGACATAGTTCATCAATATTTAACGATATCCCATTTAAGCCCATGTTGAAATCGCTACATATGTATCAAAGAGCATCACCTGTATGTAAGGGAAATGTTTCTTAACTAGGCTCAAAGCCAGGCCAAGAAACAGGGGGGGCGAGGCGGGGTTGGCGGAGTTAGCCCTCCGTACACATCATCCCCCTGGCTTTGGGCCTGGCCCAGAAGCATCGTTCATGTATAAAATCTCGAGGCTTGGAAATATAGCTATGACGGATTCAGAGTACTCTATGTAATCAAACGTGAACATCTTTTACCGTGAAATTATTATTTTATTTAGGGGTGTAAGCGGTCCGATTTTTGCGGTTTTTGACAAATTTTCAAATTAAACCGTTTAAACACGTTTGGGAAAAATCCAAATATAAACCAAACCATTTTGAACGGTCTGAAAAAAGCTCAAACCTAAACCTAACGGTTTGGTCCAGTTTTAAACCGCCGGTTTCATCGTATATTTTTTTGTCCGTCTACTTTTATGACATTAATTCATTGAATTCAATACATATTTATATCTTATTAACAATAAATTTAAAACAAACTAAATATATCTACTACAAATTTAAATATCAGCTAAATCAAAGTAAAATCACAATAAACTAAAATATAGTTTTTTGTTTGTCATTTTAGGCTAAGACGTTACGATAACGTTACAATACAAGTCTACTAAACTAAATATAAAGCCCAAAAAATATAATGATGTTCAACAAGATCTCGTGATCATCATATCTGAAAAACAAAACTACTGATTAGACAGAGAAAATAACCAACCATAATAATAAATCAATTGTTTATAATATCTAAACATAACATTACACAAGCTTACTGTTGTATTTTGTTACGAATTCAGTTTCTCACATATACTCAAACACCAATTGTTCTCACACACGATTCATAGTCTCCATTGTTAAACAAATGTATTCGTTATATTATCATAGTATTGAATACTAAATAGATAAGAGAATCTTTAAAAATATGATAATAAAAAATATAAACCACCTGTCACAATTTTTATTGAATAATCAAATGCTTCCACTTCATCTAAATATTGGCACAGCACTATATGTTCATTATTAATTTGCAACCAATTATTTTCGCATATACAAATCTCAACCATTTTTGCATCTAATAAACTCCTAAAGGAATTAAGTATTTGACCTCCATTTGAGAATGCGGACTCAGAAGCGACTGTAAAAATTTGAATTCTAAAAATGAAAATAGTTTTTTATAGATTATGTTAGTCTTGATATTATTAGATATAAATTATGATTATTTGGTAATAATAATATATATGTAATAGAAAATTATAAATTGACAAAAATATATACAAATGACAAAACTATTGAATTTCACATATTTGGATGAATTTAAAAAAAAAAATCATTATTTTTATTTTTTTATTTTTATATATTTTTTCACCGGTCCGGTTTGGTTTTAAACCGCAATTAAAATTCTTAAACCTAAACCAAACCGTTTCAAAATTATTTCGTTGACAGGTCCACGTGGCACCAAACCGACGGTTTCTAAAATGCAATTTCGATTTGATTTTCCTATTTGACGGTTTTTGCTTACCACCCTAATTCTATTTCCATGTAGCTATGAAAGAAAGAAATTATGCAATATTATGGAGAACGTGGCATGTCTTGGCTTGCTTTGTTTGGTGAAGTTACTTAAGCAAAGGCGTGTTTCATTTGCTCCAGAATTCTGAACTTTTGCACGCCATCTCTATCATATACGTAACGCTTTTCAGTTATCAAACTCAAAACTGCCTGATCTAAGCAAGCTTTATGTCTTGCATGAAACATGTTGTCGGTTTTAACTAAATATTGAATTTATAATAATAAATTGTAACATTTTGGCTTGTTATATCGTGTAATGTCGTGTCGCACTTACCATTTTCTGCTATTGTTTTTGTGCAACTTAGCGTATGTTTGGCTAATGTTTATAATTTGACCAAATCACTTTTTATTCTTACATTTCGTGAGTGACACAACTACTACTCACTTATCTACTACTTATTTTAGTCTATTTATAATTTAAACAGTTTATATACACTGCCCAAAAATTCTTTTAGATTCTACCGCAAGTGTTGCAACTTGAGTTATTTTTCAGTGTTGCTCACGTCAGTCTCCACCGTTTTGCTTTAAATAGTTTGGTATCATGTCAAAATGACCTCAAGTGGGGGGAACTCTATATTTATTGCAGGAAGGTAAGCGTACGTAGCTCCACAAGTTTATTCCCAATAAAGTTCAAACACGCAATCCAGTTCATGTAAATCACGACGAAGAGAGATCGAGAGATAGAACACAGTAATGGGGAACTGGTGTGGGAAGAAACAAGTTGTGCACCCGGCAATCGATACTGAGCAGTCGAGGAGGAGTAGCGTTTTGAGAGTGAAGGTCAAGATGAGAGTGAAGGAATTACAGGAATTGATAGAGGAGGTGGAAAAGGAGGGGAAGGGAATTGATCCCGATTCTGAGTTGGGACGTTTGATCTTACGAGAATGCCTAGATGGTCGACTCCAAGCTCGTGTGACACCTTCTACTGAGATCAAATACATCAACCAAACATCTCTGCCTACTATAAAGGAATGATGAAGTTAGTCTTTTTTATTTGTTTTAAGTTTAACCAAAATGGTCAAAAATAATTGTGTGATTATTCTAAATTCAGGTATCTTAGCAAACATACATGGGTTGAGATTTACTGTCTCGAACTTTCTATCGTCCCAATATCTTTTTGACACATCGGTAATTAGAAAAATATAATAGGGCATGTTTAATTGAATTTATTTTTCATAAAAAATGTCAGTTTTCACCTAAATTCATATTTCGAAGTGTTTGATTGCTATTTTTTTCTATGGAAAATATTTTTCAACTTTTAAAAATATGCATAATTTTTCTTATTTTTCTTATTTTTAAGGAAAACGTTTTTTTTTATTTTTTTGTGGGAGAGTATGTTTTTGTTTTCCTCAAAATAAGGAAGCTATTTTCTTTTCTTTCTAAGATATATTTTTCATACAAATCAAACACACTCTCAGTGTTTTCCTATTTGCCAACAAAGGAGATGTGTCGATGTATCTGAGAGACAATAATTCGGAACGGTAGATCTGAATTCGATATACAGACGCAAGGTTGCGCTTTTACTCTCTGAATTAAACAGTTACATTTTTTTGGAAAAAAAATGCCAATTTGTTCATCTCTCTTATTAGTTCTTTGTGAGTTTGGCCCAGAAGAATGGTATGACATTAGGGCTGTGACAGGAGCCAATTATTTGACAGATTTTAATTGAAATTTCAATCGTAGCACACACCTACAACCGCAATATTTGACCACATGTGAGAGGTGTGACGGCGAGCAATTGAAAAAAAGGCCATATTTATGCAAATAATCTGATGAAAATCAACAACAGAATTAAAGCAAAATTCCAAATGGAAGAAGAAAATAGGGTGGCGAAGTGATTAAATTTGTTTGGCGTAGTTGCAAATAGCTACTGCAGCGTTTTTTTTTTTTCAAGATTTTTACTTTTACAAAATGCTTAAAATGGTTTTGCCGATGATTTACTACTCGGAATCGTGGGTGTAGTAGAGTTTCTAATAACAATTACAAAAATATATCAACCATTTACCACAATCAAGTGCAGGATCAAAGACGATGGCTGCAAGGTGTACAAAAAAGAAATTAAAAATAAAGTAAAGTGTATTCATCTTCTTCCTCCACCCACACCACTGAATGAATATAGAGAAATCATATGTTTACCTCAACCAACGCCAACGCCAACGCCACCGCCTCCACATCCACCACCAGTTCTAGGTAAATCATCCATGACCTCCTCTTCCCTCAACCTTCTATCACATTACACCATTCACCAGATCTTCTCCACCTTTTCCTACGTCACCTGCAACTGAATCTGTAAAGCTCTTTTATGCCGCCCTCTCCTCCTCCAATCATGGACATTTCTTCTTCCTCCAACTCTCAACAATTCCTTCGCCCAAACACTTCCGAGAAGAGGAGAGGAAAAGATCTCCGTCCCTCTCTGTATATTTATATGTATGTATCATTTGCATCAAGAAAGTATTCAATCTCCACTGTTGCTTTAAAATTTGGCAGGTGGGCGGTATCGTAAACAAATAATAAAATTGACGTATATTTCATAATTATCGCTCCTATCAGGACTAAGTAGTTAATTAGATTTCAATTTAATTGAATAAGCAAAAATGATGGTTGATTGCAAATTTAACATATAACTAATTTAATTATTAAACTGACCAACTAACTAATGGGTAGCGTTTATGAAATTCAAGTAATTTCAAACTGGAACCTCGAATCCCCCTATATTTTTCTATTTTAATATCATTTTCATTAGTTGACAACATTAATTGATGAATGTTCCAATTTTATTTAATAATGTTTCTCAAATAGAATTAAATATATCCTAACATTTGACTACTATATTTTAATGAAGGACGCAAATATAAGAAGATACATTAGATCAGAAGAACATTCGTAAAGCCATACAAAGTATTGCGATATATCTCTATTTCTTATTGGACTTTACAATGATTGTCAGTATGTGCTATAATTCATATACCTTCCCTCTAATGACAATAAAAATCACAAAATAATTTAGTTATGTCAAAGTACTTGAAAAGGCATTAAAATCATAGTAGTCATTTAAAACCAAACAAATATTTATGTCGAAATCTAAAATTTAATATCAAAACTTCATAATAAATTATTCATCGTTGTCTTAGTGTCTATACAATTAGTCAGGTATAATATGATTACAAAAACACGAATTGAATTGATAGTACATTACACGAATTAAAAGTGTGTGGAAAGAAGATGAAATAAATCTTGAAATCCTTGAATATCCTCAATGGATACTTGATCAATCTCCTTCTTCATATTCAAAATTCAAGCAATGATGTATGAGAATTGATCCATCGAATGTGTGTTTTGTATCCAAAGCGCTTGTAAGAAATATGTCTATTATTACTTTTATCAAAAGCTTTTCTAAAACTTGTAAAGAATGTTGGAGATAATTACACCGATAATGTGCATATTATATTCAAATCAATATGTATCGTGAAATCGAAGTAGAATTCGACTTACCAGAATTGTTGAGAAGATAAATAAGTAATTTACCGAATTAGAATATGCATGAATCTGTAAAGAAGACATGTCATTCTCGCTATCAACCTTTCAGTATAAACATATAAACAATGTTAGCAATATTCTGAAATCAAATATCAATGAAATCAGAAATAAAGTGTAAAGGAAGAAGAGATGCAAGCGAAGGATTGGTCGAGGCAAGTATTGAATACTTTGTCCTTAAGATGAATTTGTCTCGCATCGATGCTAACGATTTTTCCGACAATCATTTCTCAAGATACAACGACCACGTCTAGCCATAGGAACACTCCAAATGACTTAGACTAACAAACCTACTTATATTTTGAACCCTCTTTTTATGAAACTTGACTTCAAATAAATGTAGAATTTGAAGTCAAAATACATTAGTAGATAGTGCAATCATAAAGTGAATGAATGAATAAAAACAAACACATGGAATCTGTATATAGATATTGAAAATGTTTGTCTCAAAAGACACAACCTAAGGAAGAGATACAACTATTGGAATTAATCTCTATATTAGAAGAGACACATCTATTAAAAAATGATAATGCCAAAAGTCACAATCTTTCACATAGAAAGACACATTTTGAGTCAAACAATTTCTAAAATATTCCATAATATTCTACGTAATTTTTCAATAATTCTCGTATTTAAGTGACTTTAAATTTTGTTTAATTTTCATTCACCAAATAACAATTTCCACTTAAATAATCAATTAAAATTGGTCAAAACCAATTTTCAATATAAAATTCCAACAATCCCCCACATTAATGAAAAGTATTGAAAATATGCAAATGAAATGTAGACACGAGAGAGAGTACAAGCGGAAAGTTATTGCATCAGGAGAGGTAGCTTGCGGCTTTGAACCTGTCTTAGTGAAATACTATCGGATTTACTTGGCTAGTCGGTGAACGTGATGTCTTGAATCGTCCAGCCGTTGGTGTAAACCAAGACAACAGTACTCACACAATAACCTTCCTAACAATTTCTTAGGTTCTCATGGTTATGTTCATTTTGGCCTTGAACAACTCTTGAGTTTCATAAGTGCTTTAGAGAATTCAAGTCATGTAATTCTCATAGAAGCGGCTCCACTTCTCACTTATATAGGTGATCTCCTATTAAGAGTATTCTTCCTTACTCCACTTGATGTTTTCAAGCTATAGGAATCATTAAAAGAATATCTTAACATTCAATCATTCTGCAGAAAGCACTTTAATTATCATAGGAATGAGTATGAATAATTTTCTAAGTGCTTCATGGAATCTTCATAATTTAGTTGTCCCTTTGAACCAAGATCTTGTGATTTCCAATCAACAAGGTATGGTTACCATTATAAAGACTCTTACATAGTAGGCTTAATCTCATTCCCTTCGATATGCAGTATACTCGATCTCTTGGTAATCTCTTAAAGATACCACGAGTTTACAACATTGAGATCAACTGCTTAACAGTATTATGTCTATGACTTGCACTTCTAGTTACATGTGACTTAGTATTTTATCAAATATAGCCAGTCAACGATCGATTCATTTGATAGATACAATTTGTCACCACCAAGACATTTTCTCATGAAGCTACGTGCTTCTCATTAGCTTTATCTAAAGTTTTGTCATATCCAAACAACATTTTTAGATGATTTCTATAAACACTAGACTAATCAATCACTTTTACTAGTTGATTTCAGAAACATGGGTATTCAATATCATCATTGAAACATTACAGTGCATTTAAACTTTATGAATATTATTCAAGTATTCCAATTGTTCTTGCATGTCCAAACAAACACCAGAATCGGGTTTTATCCCATTTCATCCACTTTAGACTTAGTGTATATCATCCTTATAATTTATATAAGGGTTTTCTACATTTTCCACTTTCATAGATATATTTCTATGATTGTAAGGTATAGAAAAATGTAACTTTTAATATAAGTTACCTCCACAATTCCTCAATTAGGAATGCATGTGCAACTAGTACTGTTGCATTCACAAATCTTAAACTTTTCATATAAGTTCGCAAGCATTGACGTTAACCCCCACATTTTTTGGGTTGTACTTGAACTTAGAGTTCATCAACTCTTTCATAGTTCAATTCATTTATCGAATAGATAATATCCATATCGAATGCTTCGTGAAAGTTTAAATACTTTCAAAATAGTTGTCTTCAACCCACAATTTATTTCAATTGAAATTTCATAAATTATACTCCAATCCAACTTTCTTTTAATTTGATCATCCAAATTAAATTAAGGTCATCACATAGACCAACAATGCTCTCAAAACATATACCAATTTAATTGGTTCCACGATTGAAATCGAATTCAACAATGAAGAAGACTAAACATTTTGATTCACAAGAATTGCAAATTCTCCCAACATATGCAACGTATCACATTTGTGACATTTCATAAGATAGTATTATTTCATGTTAAATCATACTTATTCACTATTTTCAAATTGAATGAACGATTCATCTATCAGTTGTGTTTTCAAAAGACAACCCAACAAGAGGACATACCTCTTCGAATTAATTTCTATGAAGAAATACTCCATTCGGAAAATAAAATCAGTTTGCAAAATTTCAAACATTTATACATCCTTTCTATCCATTCGTTGTTTGACTCGAGTCAGTCTTAACGATATTCATTTCTATCACAGTAGAAGCCCAAATGCTTTCACTTACACATGTTCCTTTATTTAAGCAGTTTTTCGAGTTTAAACGTGGCTCATGCACACATGCTCCTATGTTTTATTTAACCAATATTTGTACAACTTCAACCAAAACCAGAGTTGCTGCCACTATTGGACTTTAATTAACAAATTCATACCTTATCTTTCTACTGGTGCAAAAGCACACCTTTTCGCCAGTAGGAATTTTCTGTGTCTAGAGAAAATCAGGCGTTAGGTGTTTACTGCAATTTGGTTGTAATAACAAGTGGTATTTCATGATAGTAAATTAACTTTCTTTCTTCAAAACATATGCACTATACTTACATCTAAAAGCATTTACAGACACATATTAAATCAAAGGACAATTAACACATAAGCATTTTATGTTCTAAATTGTAAAACACAAGCTGATTGCCTCATTTTTAACAAATTCTGCACTTAAAGTTATAATGCTAGAATTTAACGTGCAATAAAAAATTATTTATATATAAACTCTGCGTGCCACTATCCAGAAGAAACAAACATGCATCGATTCAATGAAAGACACAACCAATAGAAACACATAAACTTATATAGTAAACACAACTGACTGCAAAAAGGAAAATGCAATCCTCATTCGAGTGACAAACATAAAATGGTGTCGAAATCATGAAATTAGATTTTAATCTTACACATGCATGTACATACCATTGATAGATAGTCAAATTGATATTGCAATTAGGATAATGAAGAAATAAATGAAGAGCCCTTTCAAGCATGTTAACAGACAATTGTACCCTTTGAAAATAGTTTCAGGCATATTTCCGTTTTTCTTATCTTCCATAATTCCATTGAACAAGACATAATGATTACAAAACAATTGAGAAACTAAATTCATCTTAAGAATGTTGGAGATAATTATACCGATAATGTGCATATTATATTCAAATCAATATGTACTGTGAAATCGAAATAGAATTCGACTTGCCAGAATTGTTGAAAAGATAAATACGTGATTTATTGAATTAGATTATGCATGAATCTGTAAAGAAAACATGTCATTCTCGCTATCAACCTTTCAGTATAAACATATAAACAATGTTAGCAATATTCTGAAATCAATATCAATGAAATCAGAAATGAAGCGTAAAGGAAGAAGAGATGCAAGCGAAGGATTGGTCGAGGCAAGTGTTGAACACTCCTTAAGATGAATTTGCCCCACATCGGTACTAACAATTTTTCCGACAATCATTTCTCAAGATACAACGACCACGTCTAGCCATAGGAACACTCCAAATGACTTAGACTAACAAACCTACTTATATTTTGAACCCTCTTTTTATGAAACTTGACTTCAAATAAATGTAGAATTTGAAGTCAAAATACATTAGTAGATAGTGCAATCATAAAGTGAATGAATGAATAAAAACAAACACATGGAATCTGTATATAGATATTGAAAATGTTTGTCTCAAAAGACACAACCTAAGGAAGAGATACAACTATTGGAATTAATCTCTATATTAGAAGAGACACATCTATTAAAAAATGATAATGCCAAAAGTCACAATCTTTCACATAGAAAGACACATTTTCAGCCAAACAATTTCTAAAATATTTCATAATATTCTACGTAATTTTTCAATAATTCTCGTATTTAAGTGACTTTAAATTTGAATTAATTTTCATTCACCAAATAACAATTTCTACTTAAATAATCATTTAAAATTGGCCAAAACCAATTTTCAACAAAATTCCAACAAAGAATACATCGTTCCTTCTCCTAGGATTCTCTGTTGAATGGTAGATGAAGATTGGATTTATAGCAACCAATTGAGATAGCAGAGCAGACTCACTAAAGTTTACAATTGAGCCTTCAAACTTTTCAAATGTTAAAACTTAATTCCTCTTGTGGATCTCCTCTAATTGCCTTCTTAATGCTTCCTATTGATCACAGGTAATTTGGTTGAACTTCAAATGCTTCGAATCAATTTCAATTTGGCTCAAAATAGTCATTTTCCATGCCAATTGCATCAAAGCCGTGATTTTCTATAATTAACATAATTAACACTATATTAGCTAGATATTCGTTCAATTAACAAGAAATCATCAAGTTTAGAAGCTCGAATGAACGTGTAAAATACATTGTTGTGTGTGTGTGTGTGGGGGGGGGGGGGGGGGTAAAGTTTGAAATTAAAAATGAATTGGATTTTATATATGGACGTATCCGTTGGTAATATTGTTAAACATAAAATAAATTTTAAAATAAGATTTTACCGATGATGTTTTATGTCAGTTAGGGCAGGTTTGATATGTTACATTTTTCATTTTTTCACTTTTGTGTTGTTTGATGTGTAAAATTTTCTATGGAAAACTTTTTCCTATCCACCCCCACGCGCCAATTTTTCTCCAAATAAGAGAAATCATTTTCCCTCTAGGCACGTTTTTTTTTTTAGTTGGCAATGTTAACAAATTTCATAACCAATTGTAAAATAAAATAAAAAATTCACTTTCATGGACAATTTACATGTAAAACGAAGTCAAACGAATACTAAATTTTGATTAAAAAAAAATAGTTTTCGAGCAAAAAATATATATATATTTTACTTTTTGGCAATGTTAACAAATTTCATAACCAATTGTAAAAAAATCATTTTAATGGACTATTTTTATGTAAAATAAAGCCAAACGTGAACAAAAAGATCCAAAATTTTAAAAAATTTCCGAGTGGAAAATTATATCAATCAAACGCACTTAATTACAATTCCCAATAAAGTATTTTCTAGGAAAATCTTTTCCCTATAAAACATTTTCTTTCCACCCATTTTCTACCATTGCAATCAAACGGACCTTAGTAATTTTGAATTTTATAAAAGAAAAAAAATTTCAAAATTCCTTTCTGTCACTTTCCTTTCTGGCCTTCAACTAGTCGATTGCACAAGGACTGAATTCTCCAACCAAAGGGCTTTTGATCATTACAATGATCTGTCCCCTCTCTTTAAAAAATGGAAGTGTTTTCAATTAAGAAACGAATAGTGTTTAGGATGTGTGACAGCGCATATATATGGTTGATTAATTTCCAATTCCACAGCAAAACATACAAGTTTGAATGAACTTTTTGCAAAAGATGTAATTTTGAAATTAATTTAGCATTTTCATATTTACTAGTCTTTGCCCGTGCAAATGCACGGGCTGAATTTTTTTGGTAGTACTGTTAGTGTATTAAATGTGTTGGAATTTCGTGAATTATATACATAATGTTCGCTATGGATTTGCACGGGCTGAATTTTTTTGGTAGTACTGTTAGTGTATTAAATGTGTTGGAATTTCGTGAATTATATACATAATGTTCGCTATGGCTGCATTGTGATGAATTATTTTTTCTGAATATGTAAAAATGTTTACTAAGTTATATTATTTTAGAATATGAAAATATGTTCACAAGTGGTATAAGGACTATTAAGTCACTAGAAAAAGAAGAAAAATAATATATGTTAAGTTAACATATTCCAAATTAGCGAAACCTTGAGCAATAATTAACAGTATCTCAATCAACAAATTAAGGAACCAGGATGACTTTAATCTAGTAGAATATAAGTTAAAAATATGTTTCTATAATAGTTCAATAATTTAAGCAATCAGTAACAAAAACACATTTTACAGTCATAAGTTTAAAACAGATAGTTTCAAGTTGGCTTAATAGCACAAAAGGTCCATATGTTTGACAATTAGTGTGCAAAACATCCAAACGTTTCATTTTTTTTGCATTTCCGCCCCTATTTCAACGTTTCAGTGTGGGAAACGTCATTTTCACTATTTTTAGTGTAAAATGACCAATACACCCTCAAATTTAAATAAAACAAAGAAAATGAAATGAAAAATAAAAAAATAAATTGTAATTATATTCCCAAACTTTTTAAAAAGTGCAAGTGGATCCAAAAATCTTATTAAAAGGCTTAAGCACAAAACGTCCCTACGTTTGACACTTAATGCAGAAAACGTCCCTACGTTTCAAACATGTTTATATTTGCTCAATAGTACAAAATGTCCCTACGTTTGACATTTATTGCGTAAAACGTCCTTACGTTTCATTTCTTTTTACATTTTCGTTCTTATTTCAACGTTTCATTGCGGAAAAACGTCATTTTCACTATTTTTCAATGTAAAATGACCAATATACCCTCATATTTAAATAAAACAAAAAAGGAAAATAAAAATAAATTACAATTGTGTTCCCAAACTTTTTAAAAAGTGCAAATGAGTTCAAAAATCTTATTAAAACATTCAAATCATCAGTCTTCTCATGCTCCCTTATCTTTATCCTCCCTCCACTACCTAAACCACCAGACTCCACCACCATTCAAACCATCTCACCTCCCTCTACAATCCTGGGGCCGATAGTTGTGGCCAGCAGTAACGGTTTGAATGGTGGGGTCTGGTGGTTTAGGTGGTGGAGGGAGGATAAAGTTAAGAGATAAGGAAAAGATTGATGGTTTGAATGTTTTAATAAGATTTTTGAACTCATTTGCACTTTTTAAAAACTTTGGGAGCATAATTGCAATTGTAATTTATTTTTATTTTTATTTTCCTTTTTTGTTTTATTTAAATATGAGAGTATATTGGTCATTTTACATTGAAAAATAGTGAAAATGACGTTTTTCGCAATGAAACGTTGAAATAAGGATGAAAATCTAAAAAGAAATGAAACGTAAGGACGTTTTACGCAATAAGTGTCAAACGTAGGGACATTTTGTGCTATTGAGCAAATATAAACATGTTTGAAACGTAGGGACGTTTTCCACATTAAGTGTCAAACGTAGGGACGTTTTGTGCTTAAACCTTTTAATAAGACTTTTGGACCTACTTGCACTTTTAAAAAGTTTGGGAGTATAATTACAATTTATTTTTTTATTTTTCATTTCATTTTCTTTGTTTTATTTAAATTTGAGGGTATATTGGTCATTTTACACTGAAAAATAATGAAAATGACGTTTTCCACACTGAAACGTTGAAATAGGGGCGAAAATGCAAAAAAAATGAAACGTTGAGATGTTTTGCACACTAACTGTCAAACGTATGGACGTTTTGTGCTATTAAGCCGTTTCAAGTTCATAAATCCAACGTTTCAACTTTAGCTATGCTTCTTTTTCATTTGGATTGAATGGAGTTATATACCCACTATTACTTTCCTTTTATTGACAATAGTGTTTTATTTCAATAAAATGATCATATTTCCAACTTCATTCGAGTCAAATAAAGGTATTGACAATAGTGTTTTATTTCAATAAAAGGATCATATTTCCAAATTCATTCGAGTCAAATAAAGGTATTGACAATAGTGTTTTATTTCAATAAAGGAATCATATTTCCAAATTCATTCGAGTCAAATAAAGATAAGATCTATACAGGTATTTTGAAAAATATTATTTATTTAGGTCCGATTTGTTTTTTATTTTTTTCATAAATTTTGTAGAGTTTAATTTGTACTATAATAAAAACTCTAGGGAAAAAATATAAAGGATAACTACAAATTGAACTCTACAAAATCTATGGAAAAAAAATTGTACCTAAACAAATAATATTTTTTATGGCCACATATATATAAAAAAAAAAGTTCACCTCTGTGTGCAAATTAAAGTTTAATTTTTTCAATAGGACAAATTAAAATTAAAATTGTAATAAAAACTTTGCTGAAAATGTAAGAGATTTAATGTATTGTAGTTGTAACTTTGATAGGTGAATTATAAGTAGTATTTAATGTTTTTTAGAATTTATTAAAAGGAAAAAAAATTCGTGCGCGCATATGAAAATAATTAAAAACGTCTCAGTGCGCGTACGTTTTTTATTTTAATGAACCTTATTAAAATATCAAAATCATCCAAAAAGTTATATTAAAATCATTTTTTTTCATTCAAAATTCTTTTTACATATTTTCCCATCCCGCGTACGAATTTTAAATGAAAAAAATTATTTCAATATGAGTTTTTGGATGATTTTGATATTTTAATAAGGTTCATCTAAAAAAACAAAAACGTGGGTGCACGGAGACGTTTTTTAAATATTTTCCCATAAGCGAACGAATTTTTTTTCCTCTTAATAAATTCTAAAAAACATTAAATAATATTTATAATTCACCTACCAAAGTTACAACTACAATATATTAAATTTCTTACATTTTTAACAAAGTTTTTATTACAATTTTTATTTTAATTTATCCTATTGAAAGAGTATATTTATATATATATATATATATATATATATATATATATATGTGTGTGTGTGTGTGTGTGTGTGTGTATAGTCATGAAAAATATTATTTGTTTAGGTACGATTTTTTTTTTCCCATAGATTTTGTAGCGTTCAATTTGTGGTTATCTTTTATATTTTTTTCCCTAAAGTTTTTATTATAGTACAAATTGAACTCTACAAATCTATGAAAAAATAAAAAACAAATTGTACCTCAATAAATAATATTTTTCATGGATGTATTATTAAAATAAAAAAAAGTTCATTCCCGTGCGCAAATTAAAGTTTAGGTCTTTTAATAGGATAAATTAAAATAAAAATTTGTTGAAAATGTAAGAAATTTAATGTACTGTAGTTGTAATTTTGGTATGTGAATTACGAATATTATTTAATTTTTTTTTAGAATTCGTTCAAAAAAAAAAACAAAAATTCGTGCGTGTGATGGGAGAATATGTGAAAAGAATTGTAAACGAAAAAAATTATTTCAATATGAGTTTTTGGATGATTTTGATATTTTAATAAGGTTCATTATATGCGCGCACGGAGACGAAATATTTTCCCATATGCGAATGAATTTTTTTTGCTTTTAATAAATTCTAAAAAACATTAAATAATATTCATAATTCACCTACCAAAGTCACAACTATGATACATTAAATTTCCTACATTTTCAACAAAGTTTTTATTATGATTTTAATTGTAATTTGTCATATTGAAAGAGTTAGACTTTAATTTGCATATGGGAGTGAATATATTTTTTTTTAATAACACGGCCATGAAAAATATTATTTATTTAGGTACAATTTGTTTTTTTATTTTTTTTCATAGATTTGTAGAGTTCAATTTGTACTATAATAAAAATTTTAGGGAAAAAAATATAAAGGATAACTACATGTTGAACGCGTGCGCAAATTAAAGTTTAGTTCTTTCAATAGGACAAATCAAAATTAAAATTGTAATTAAAAATTTGTTGAAAATGTAAGAAATTTAATGTATTGTAGTTGTAACTTTGGTATATGAATTATGAATATTATTTAATATTTTTTAGAATTTGTTTTAAAAAAAAAAATTCAGCGATGGAAAAATATGTGAAAAGAATTTTAAATGAGAAAAATTATTTCAATATGGGTTTTTGGATGATTTTGATATTTTAATAAGTTTGATTAAAAAAAAAATCGTGCGCACACGGAGTGTACTCCGTGCGCGCACAGAGAAATTTTGTGGGGTTTTTTTTTTTTTTTTTAATATACAACTTAAAAATGAAATATTTTTTTCCACCATAATAAAATATCAAATCCATCCAAAAACACATATTGAAATAATTGTTTTTATTTAAAAAGAACATGTATTTAACTTTTTTTTAGCAATTGGATAAACCTTTTTTGTTTTTTTTCCTATTTTTCATTACTTTTTGACAGTCCAATATATTTTCCCTGTCATTCCATAACACGCAAATGGCTATACCATTGAAGTATAGTTTATAAGTTTTCTTAAGTCAATTCATTTCCCTTTTCACTTAAAAGCTATACAGTTACTGCAAATGAATACTTTTAGTTTCATTTTTCCGTTTCATGCATTTCGTACAGGTTTAATTTGCGCAGGGGAGTGAATATTTTTTTTTTATATATAAGGTTTAACTTCTCTCTTTTCCTTAACATTGGTTTTGAATTACGCAATAGAATCAAAATTTGCTTAAATCCCTATTAAAATTCCTATTTTTGTTGGTTCTCAATTTGTGTTCATAAATGAACTTCACTAAAAAAACGTCGTGTTGCCATGTATGAAAAGAAAACTATGTGAATTTTTAATAGAGAAAATAAGTTGTTGAGCCTTATAAATTAAAAGTCATTCAAGAAATTTTACATAAGTTTGAATATAGATATTAGTACAACATATCTTTAGAATAAGCAACCTTAGAGCCGAGCTCGACAAGGTAAAAATCCAAAAGGATTACTCTTAGAAAAATTCATCAAAGCAAAATCACAAATGTGTGCTAGCAAATAAATTACAGTAATGAAAAAGATAAATTATGACTTGACAATGGCATTAAGTACATGGACCAACTTGTGCCAATTAATTGGACAATACACACAAAACTTACTCTAATGTATCGCATAAATAACCTTTAACTTGCAATTCAGACACTTCATTGCATCTTGTGACTTGACCAGCTTCGATGGTGAGTATTTCCATGCCACTTTTTCCAACAACAATCTGCAATTATCATTGACGATAAAAGAATTTAAGTGATGCCTACTTTTTCTAGCACCCTAATTTGCAATTATTACCATAGTATCATATTCACAATACAGAGTCTATTTAGCATTACGGTATATGGTGCGATTTTTTTCCTCTAATAACGATCCCTTTGCTTCAGATGTTTTTGAATCAGGCTGCATGTAAACAAAAGGGAAGGATGAGAGAATAGAATGTGTAAAAAAGTAAGGAAAGCTGAATTAATTGGTAAAATTTTAGTTGTACTAGCATTAATGAGGGCGAAGATAATATTTATTAAAGCATATATCAACTGCAATCTTTTGTCTGTATGAAGCCATTCTATCTGCAGAGACAGTCTCAATTGGATAGCCTAGAATGAAGCACTCTATGTACTTGAGCAAAAAAACTCCACAGTTTGGCCTAGAAGAAAAATAGTTTGATGTTTAACATAATGGGTATAGTAAACATATAATTACGTGAAATGGATCGTTCAATACGAAGTAGTTTGTATACTTACCCATTATTTATAGCAGGTTGATATGGCATGATTTCCAGCCGCAATGTTTTGTTAACCTATTTCTCTATGTAGCATTTGTACTGAACAAAGTCTGGTTCTATCAATAATGAATTTGTTATGTCAATCACTGCACGTGAGTGTTCCTTAATTTGGTCTGGTGTGTGGCTGCTGTTGCTACAATCGTAGACTTGAACTTTTCATTCGAAAAAATTGACCAAATATAGATACCATGTGTTTCATGGGTATGAACACGGAATTAATAGATATTTGCAGCGTAGCCATGCTCTATCGGCTGCAGGTAAAATACCATTTACATAGCGTTGTAAAATGGACCCCACTTGTGCTTGGCTTGGGGTGATTGTATTTTGACTGTCTGTGTTGGCAACAACGAATCTAGTACATTCGTGTTGGTAGTTGAAGTCCAGAATTGCATACTTTTTGGAAGCGGGGGAAGATTTATCATTGATAAGTTCTCGTAATAATGTCAACTCCAAATTAATACTCTAATAACACAAGTAGATGTAAAGTGAATATAATATTCATGAAATTCAATGTGTTACGAAAAATAAATTGTACTAACCGCAATGGGTATATTTTGAGTTATGTCTATGATAGATTTTAGAAATTCTCGTCCATGCAAGTTACGGCATCTATCTTCCCACAATGCGCTGCAAAATATACTTTCATTTAGTTCAAAATAAATAATATTGAAATGATGCAATGGAAGAGGGTAAAATAAAAATTGATTATTTACCTTGGTTCATTTTATTCTATCCAATCCCTAACTGTTTTGGATTTCTCCATACAATAGTCTTCCAAAGATATTTTGTTGATAATGAAGATTGTACCTTTTTTCCTTTGTTTTTTGCTTCTGTTGTTTGGGCTGGAATGTTACGAGCATCTTGAGAAGTTGATGCATGCTGCATAACATGGCTTGTATGGACGGGAGCATCTTCATGAAGAGCACCTATAATAGCTTCCATGTTTGACTCCCATGCAGATAACTTGTTTAGAACATTGTTATTTTGTTCATCAACGTAAGTTTGGACTGAACTAACGCTGTTATCAACAAGATCTTGCATAGTAGCACGCATGTCTTGGAATTGGTTTTTTTGCCATTGTTGTTGTTGGTGGAAAAATTGGGTTTGATTGTCAAGGAGGACTTGGTAACTTGAGCTGTCCTCTGAGCGCAATCCAAATCGTATCTGTTCATAATAGTTTTCTTGCCACTTTTGATGTTGATCGAAGAATTGTTGTTAGCGTTGAAGAATTGTTTCGAATTGGCGATCTTGTCTGTTTGACTGTTTGACAATAGTTGTCTCCAAGTTATGCACTGTGGTCCTTATGTCGTTGCATAAGCCAAGCATGTCTGACACAATATGTTGCCTGTGTGTATTCATCATTTGCTCCATTTCTTCTCTTGTAACATAGCTGGATGTTGGAAGAGCAGAACTTGAGGCAGTTGGAAATGAGGTATCAGCAGGCGGTTGTACGGTATAGGGCTGGTGGATTTGTTCCGGTATACTGTTTAGCACCCCAGCAACGATGCCGTCAAGTATATGATGGTAGTTGTCTTGTAACAGTGATAGGTTTGTATACCACGCTGTCTGCAATTCTTCATGTGTAGGTTGTAGTATGGACTTTGCACGAATCTATAAATGCAATAAAATTGTTAAGCGGTGCATTTAAATAATTTTTCAGAAGGAATAAATGATATTTACAAAGTTAGGCAATATTGAATATAATGCAATATACAAAGTACCTCCTGAGTAGACAAAAATTGTCTAATTGTATTTTCTGTGACTATTTTATTTGGCCGCCACCTGTACATTCTTGGTGTTCTATTGCTCGACTTCTAGGTCGACCAAATTTTTGTCCAACTCGCGGGAATGCCTCGTATATCCAGTACTTATATAATTGAAAATATACATTAGCTAAGTAAAGTCTATACCAGTAAATGAATTTACATATAAAAATTAGACAAACGAAGAGAAAAATAGAAAAGTACCTGAAATGCAAAGGGATATCCATGCAATGCATATTTAGATTCGACCTGTTGATTTTGCTGCATTATTTGTACTCTTTCTAAATGAGGTGCTTGTAATGACTTAAGTAGAACATTATATGCTTGTCGACCCCATGGGTATGCAAGAAAGGCATCAATATCCTCAACCATGCTTAAAGTTCTATGGTCAATGTACATTCCTGTGGGTTTTAAAACACATTCTACAAACATCACGAGTCCCAATTTAAATTTATCATCTTCATCTTCACACTGGCTGAATGCTTCAGAAATCATTGTCATTTTGATTCTTTTGGTACCATTGAAGTACTGATTTCTGAGTCGATCATTGTTAAATTGGAGCTGCATAGATACTTCATGGCAAGGTAATCCCGTTACGAGGCAAAACTCTTGCGTGCTAAATCGAGCGAGTTGGTTATCTAATTTGACCCATATTTCATCGTTTTTGCCACAGTTGACAAGACGTAGTATAAATTCATGAATTATTTTACTGCTTAACTGTTGTTCTTCTTCAGCTCTATGGGAAATGCTACATATAAATGCATGCAAGTTACTTCCCATTAGATATGCTTGTTGGTCTGCATTGATGAATTCGATGAAATTTATGAGGTATTGTTGATTGGGATATTGGGTTATGGTAGCAGAATACCATTGGTCTGGAGAAAGTATGTATTCCAAAGACATTGCACAGAATGTGGAAAGATCACATTTTGTATGTGGATTTTTGACCAGATAATGAATGTTGTCTTTGCCACCAATGCTCTTGCCTCTAAAATTCAAAGGAGCTATACAAGGAAAAAATGGAAAAAAAAATTTGCTTAGGAAATAAAAAAAAAAGGTTGGGGAATCAGATTCATGCTGTTAAAGTCTTTCCGCTAGACAGGGATACAGAAATGGTTAATATAACAAGGCGTAAATGAGTATGAAATCAAATTAAGACACCCCACAATGTTCTTCGTTACTATCTGATTAACAGCAGAATAAGCTGATAGAAAGTCTATATACTTTTTGCCTTCTAGATCCTAGATAAATTATCCTTTTGCTTGCAAAAAAAAACTACAGGAATAAGGTGGTAATTGCAACATAAAGGCGTATTGAATTACAGAATTAGTCACCAAAAATTGAACCTATTGAAGTGCAAGCACAACCCCGTTCTTGTAATCATTACTACTTTAATAAAAAAAATTGAATATCGAAATATCAAATTGTAAATATTTGCTTACATAGAATCTAATGTTTTTTTCCTCCCAAATATTCGTAGATTCTAATAAAAAAACGTAGTGATAGGGTTCAAATTAGATTAAAACTACCGGCAATGACAATCATCTTGGACAAAATATATAAGAATCCATATTTAAGAAGCAGCCAGAGAACAAGTAAAAATAATTTGAAGTGTATGCATATAATACCCCTTTCAAGATGCAAGAAAAGAATTAAACCGTTAACTTGTAGCAAGCTTAATATTTTTAGATTAAAATCACATACATATTTTTTTCAAAGAAGAGGAAAACTTTAAGATGACATACCTCACGATTTGTTGTAATTGTTGCTATGAAGAGTTGGCAAGTATAATTAATACTGATGCAGGTAGAGAAATTACAGCAAAATGGGAGGAGAAAATTTTGATTTTTTTCTTGTTGGTGGTCGGCTATGTGAGGATGAGTGAAAGGGAGAGAGTATATTTATATAGATAAGGAAGGTAGGTGTGGGTAGAAACCAAATTAATGTGTTGGGTAGATAAAAATCAATGTTGATAGATAAGTGTTGGTAGGTTACATTTAATTATTATTGGTAGCATTGGGGTAGTTATTTGGTAAGGAATTAAATAGATTTATTGCACATGGCGCATGGAGAGGAAAGCCATAGCCGTGCGTGCACGGAGAGTTCCATTCCCTCTGTGCCCGCAAGGAGAGGTACCTCTCCGTGCGCGCATGGAGAGGCATTGTGCTCTCCGTGCTCGCACGTAGAGGCATTGTCCTCTCCGTGCGCGCACGGAGAGAATGATACTCTCCGTGCGTGCACGGAGAGTTGTCTCTCCGTGCGGCACGGAGAGTCTTTCCGACTTAAATTTTGCCAATCTTCTCTTATGTTATTATAGATAAAATAAAAAAAATAGATGTTAAAATGAATAAGTATTTTTTAAGATAATTTTCTATATTTTTTTGTTTTTTATTTAATAATTACAATTATATATATTTTCCTAAATTAGATTTTAATTACATAAAGTTAATATATATACTACATACAAAAATAACCATATATGAACTTTGGCTATGTTAAAAAAAAAAAAAAAACCACATATTAAACTTGGCTATTTTAAAAAGAAACTATATATCAACGTTACATGAGCCTTGGGACAAAAGGGCTTCCACAAAAACTAACATATGCCAGCTTACAACATTTAGTCATTGGGTCAGAAGGCGCAAAAGATACTGCCCAATTTCTTATATGCATACGCAATTTGTCTTGTTTATATAAAATCGATTGCCTATTGTTACAAAACATATAATTATAATAAAAAAAACTACCATTCATATTGCCGTTTTAAGTAGACGATATTGACCCGATCATTTTCTTTTCTTTCTTATTTATCTCAGCGATAGATTCTTGAGATCTTTTTGTTCTAACTGGAGATATATTTTTATCCTTTGAAGATTGTTTGAATTGGTCGCAATGTTCCGCATGCTCATCATGTAGCCGATCATCAGCTGTGGTTGAAATATTGCTATCACTGATTGATGTGACAATTTCAAATTGGTATTCAGGTGGGGAGTGGCGTTTCTCCGACACTTTTAGATAAAACAATACTTCCATTTCGCTTTCTAGCTTCAAGATGTTGCTCAATTCTGCAACTGGTGTCTGCAAATGAAATATATATATATTATCGCATAAAAAATAGGTTTAATTTTTTTGTGAAAACGATATTTGAAAATTTAAGGCATGAAAGTTTTACTTCGGGAGAATAATTCATCAATACATCAGCATTTGTTTCCAGCAATTTTTCTGCAGCATGTCCTATGATGTTTGCGTCCAATGATTCTGTCTTGTCCTCAAGATAAATCAAAGCGTTCGTTCTGCGAGAAAAGAAGACTTAGCTAGGAATATATATTTATTCAAATTATTATTAAAATTAAAACATATAAATATAAATATATTACCTTGGGACAGCTTTTGCCTATTCACATTTGCAAAATCTACATTTGTGTATTTCTGCGAAATTTGCATTGGATGTTTTTTTACAATTACTACAAGACATGTACCAGAATGTCTGTTTTTTTGTGTTGATTTTCCACCTTGCACTGACCCAATAAAATTTTTCCTACCAATATGTAAAAGTGTATATAATTAAATAAAAAAAGTCATATGAATAATATATATATATATATATATATATTACTTCTAGATATATCCCCAACAAATCAGCTATTTTCGTAAACTTCTTTGGAGGTGTAAATTTAGGCGGGTCAAACGGTTTTTTTGTTATGATTTTATCTAGTTGTTCTGCGTTCGTTTCCACCCTGTGAAAACAAGTACATGTTCAGTTTCGTAAAATTTACAAAAATATATATTTATGCTGAAGAAAATTAGATATAATACAATACCAATTTTTGTATTCAGCAACAAGTAAATCAGCGTCAATGAAGAAAGTGTTGTTGACTTTAGTCGAAAGAGTGATGCCTGATTGATTAAGTTGAATATTTAGATCATAATTTTAATTTAAAAGTGACTAAAAAAACTACAATATGGATGATAAGACTTACCATTAAAGGAAGAAACTTTAAGATTTGTGGCCCATATTATAGGTTTATTTGCAATATTTTGGAGTATTTTATTACCTTCTTCATCCACGAAGGTATCCCATAACGTTAGTTCAACGGTACGGAATTTATTGTCAATTAAGACAATATCTTGTAAAAAAGTTTCTGTACCAAATCTCGTTTGAATTAGACGTTTCTGACGTATATCTATGGCTGCACCAATCACACCTATAAAAGGAACAAAGTTATTTACATATTTTTAATATGTACATGTGGAAGAAAACAATATTAAATTAGAAACTTACTTATGCTCGTATTTTTGTCTAGATGTTCCTGTAGTTCATCAAATGAAGTGAGCTCATAGGTTAAGAACAAAAAATTTAAATGGATCTCATGCACTTCTTCAATTTTTGTTCTTCCAGATATAGTCCAAATTTTTTCTCCGGCGAACTTTGGAATTCACTCTTGATATCTTTGACGGTTGCATTTGAGACAATATATGTCTTTCCCAGTTTGAGCTGATCATCTAATGCAGTAATATTTGCGTCATACATTGTAGCTATAACTTTATTTCCCTGTTTAATTGTGGAGAGAGATATAAATATATACGAATATATTTATTATTAATAGAAGATATAATATATATAATAAATAAAAAAACAAAAAATTATGTATTGAATAGTATAGTTGTACTTGTAAATCCATCAAAGTAAGATTCTGATAACGACTATTTGAATTTCGGGCTGTTTTAGGAGGTTGCTTCCCTGAAACTATAATTTTGGCTGACCAATTGCTTTCTGAAGCAGAGATTTGTGGAACGAATTTATAAGACTGAGCCATCGTTGAAATCTGGGAAAAAAAAGTTAGCAAAAAAAGAAGAAAAAAACAGGAGGCAGGAGAAAATAAAGACTAAGTTTTCCTAAATGTAAAGTAATTATACCCGAAGTAGTAAATCACGTAGAGATTGGGTCAATGTTAAGATTTTAAGTGGCTGTATTTTTTCTTACAGTAAACCTGTTGAGGTAGAGTATATTTATAGCAACTGAATAGTAAAATATCTAGTCCATTTGCAAAATATCTACTGTGAAAAATGGAATTAATGATGAAGAATTGGTGATTTGGTAAGATATCTATTGGGGAAATGGAATTCGTGTAATTTCTGGAAAATATCTATTTTGGCAACGAAATCTGAGTAATTTGTATCCAGGTGTTGTAAAATATCTGTTTCCGCTGTGGAAAAATCCAGATACAAGTCGGTAGTCAGTTTAGTTACAATTAAATAATCTGGCATAATTAAACTATAATTATACTGATATTTATGGAATTTTAAAAATTAAAGAACTTCTTATTTAGTTTTGTATTTACAAATCAATATGGCGGATTCGCACACGGTTGAAACGGGCTTCGCGTGTCGCGAAATTGTACGGAGTGTCCGCACATTGTGCGGGTACAAAATGTATGTCTTAGGAAAGTGCACAAACACTTAACTTTGATATGTTGTTATACCGTGTTTAAAATATCAAATAGATATTGAAGACCTATTCATTTACGCGAATTTTTTTTAATTTTTCCTCCGCAATGAATTTCAGTACAATTAAATAAGTTGTTTGTGCTAAATTATAAATATATTAATATTTACGAAATGCAAAAATAGTCTAATTCTGATATATTTTTGCATTTGAAAATTAATATGATCAATTGCACATAGTTGGAATGAGTCTAACCGTGTCTCCGTGCGCACACGGAGACACAAAGCTCTGTGCGTGCACGGAGACACCGTGTATCTGTGTCTCCGTGTGCGCACGGAGACACGGTGTCTCCGTGCACACACGGAGACACAAAGCTCCGTGCGCACACGGAGACATATTATGTGTCTCCGTGCGGGCACGGAGTATGATCCATGCGTGCACGGAGTTTGATATATATATACAACGGTGTCTCCGTGCGCACACGGAGACACAAAGCTCCGTGCGCGCACGGAGACATATTATGTGTCTCCGTGCGGGCACGGAGTATGATCCATGCGTGCACGGAGTTTGATATATATATATATATATATACAACTTAAAAATGAATCTTAATCAAATATCAAAATCATCCAAAAAACCTATATTGAATTTTTTTCTCCCATTTAAAATTCTTTTGACATATTTCCCCATTCGCGCGAACGATTTTTTTTTTCTCTTAATAAGTTCTAAAAAATATTAAATAATATTCATAATTTATCTATCAAAGTCACAACTTTGATACACTAAATTTCTTATATTTTCAACAAATTTTTAATTGCAATTTCAATTTAATTTGTCATATTGAAAAGGCTGAACTTTAATTTGTGCATAAAAGCGAAGTTTTGTTTTTCCTTTTTTTTTTTCCGTTACAACGTAAAAATAAACCTTTAAAAAAATCATCAAAAAAACATATATTGAAATAGTATTCGTTATATTTATTTGTTCCTAAAGTTTTTATTACAGTATTTATTATTTAATTATTATTTATTAAGAAATTGTGCACGTACGGAGAGCAATTTGTGCGCACATGAAGCTTTCCGAGCGCGCACGAAGAAATAATTTTAGGAGGGCTTTTTTATTAAAATTAAAACCTATAAATAAAGTATTTTTGTCTATTTTCAAATAAAATATCAAAATCATTCAATAATATTTTAATTGTTTTTTTTCTAGCAGTGAGTTAGAGATAGATATAATTTATTTTGCGTGTTATCACGTCTCCAAATAAGTCGGAAACATCGAAGATGTCTTTACCTGGCCGGTGAGGTTGTAAAGAAATAGTAAGGCCAATTTGAAAACAGCAATAATAGGAAAAATGTCGCGTATATAAAAATAGCATGTTTGTACGTTGTATAAATCTCTCATTAAAAAACATACAAGTCTGAACCAACGGAAATCCACAGAATAAATCAAACAAATTTGTTCCATTAATGGAAAAGCAATAGAGGAGAAAAACCCTATAAAATTACATAATGTGTGAATAAAATGTAAATAAAAAAACATTTAGCTGGACAAACAAAAAAGTTGAAGGAAGGAAAAAAAATCAACTGGAAACTATTCTGATGTTTGTTAACGTTGCAACGATTTCGTTGGTTTATCAAACTATCGATTCTTGAAAAGAAGGATATCTAAGGGATGTTTATTATGCCGCATCAATTTTTTTGGTTGAAGTTTTCTTTATCTTGCCAAAAGCTTTAGCATTGTAGGAGGTGAAGCCAATTTGAAGGCAGTTATAATAAGGAAAAATGTCTCACACCATCTCATATATAAAAGCAGAAGGTTTGTTTTGTGTCGTGTAAATCTTTCATAAAATAAAGATGAAAGCCTATAATAACAAAAATCCATAGAATAAATCAAACAAATTTGTTCTAGTGATGTAAAAGCAATAGAGGAGGAATAGTCTTTAAAATTACATAATGTGCCAAAAAAAATGTGAACAAACAAACATTTAGTTGCATAAACAAAAATATGGAAGGAAGGACAAAAATTGAACTTAAAACTAATTTTGTGGTTCTCAACGTCGTAAACATTTCGTCAGGTTATAAAACTATCAGTTCTTCAAAGCAAAGATATCCAACGGATGTTTGTTATGCTACACAATATTTTTTTTTTGTTGAAGAGCCATATTTCATTTGCTTTATCTTGCCAAAAGCGCTAGCATTGTAGAAGATGAATTCCATTAAATTCATCAATCAGAGAAAGATGAATAGTAATGAGAATTTGATAAACCTCACAAGCTGCAATGAAGAAATAAACTATCATTAGATTGAATGGAAAGAATATAAAAAAGGCGACTGAAAACTAATATCACAGAGCAGTGAATGATTTTTAAAGGACTCAAACTCGGGTAACAACATTGGATAATATTTATGGCGCTCATTAACATAGATCCAAAACACGATCAACATAGGTATAATAAGATGAAAGCGAGTAGAAAAAGTGGTAAACACGAAATAGTTATTGAACATTATGTTTTAAGGTATATCAAAGTTAAACACTAAAAAAAATTGTCAAATAATTATAACTAATTTTCATTAATAAGATGAAAAAAATAGGAATATCACAGATTGAATTTTATATTTGAGTGTTTAAGTGTTCCCTTATTGTTCGTTGCACAAAAAAACTATTTTTGTAGTGGTAGTAGTAGTCATGTGGAAAGACATATTAACTAATTCTAACATATTTATTTTTATTGGTAGGGTCATTGGCAAAAAAATAGGCAAAGTATAGTAAAATGACAGGAATATGGAAAAAGAACAAAAATAAAATGTGCAGCGCAAATTTGTTGCGAAGGCATATCAAACGGTATCACTAAACGAAATTGTTAAAACAATTATGAATAAGTGATTAAAAAAAATTAGAAAGCTCTCAATTTAAATTTGATATTCAAACGTTTAATTCTTCCCTTACCTCTCTTGGAAAACTCTCTATAGCAGTAGTGATGTGAGAAGCCATATTAACTATCACGAGCTTTATGTTTACCTTGGTAAACAAAATGAATGTAGGCTAGGAAAAAAAAACAAGACAATCATATTAGATTATTAGACAATTAAAAAGATCATTAGTCTAAGTTAAGCATATACATGGAAATCTAAATTTCTTAAAACAAAGCAAAAACCTTTATGAAGTAGTTGATAGTTGATTCAATTTGATAACGAACAAGATGAACGATAAAAAATATTCATAAAGAATGTAGGTCTACGAATGTACAAATGAAAGACTTTCTTTGTATACGATATTTTTAGTACATGTGGTATACAAAGTATCACTGTTCAATGGTTTAAGTAAGACTTTGATAGATGTACTTGTTTTCGCTCTTGATAAGGCTACATAAAGCTGACCATGACAAAAAATTGATTCTGGAAGATATAAACCAACAAAGTCAAGTGTTTGACCTTGTGCTTTGTTAATTGTCATTGCAAAACATGGCCTAATTGGGAATTGAGTTCTTTTAAATGGAATTGAATTTTGATCGCTCTTAAGAGGTATAAAGGGATCCCTTGGCAAAAAAACATGATTCCCACAATATTCACCAGTAGTAATTTCAGTAAGAATTATGTTCTTCTCAAATTTTCGACAAGTAAGACGTGTCTCATTTCATAACCCTTCAGAAGGATTAATATTTCGTAATAACATTACAGGACAGTTTACTTTAAGCTTCAATTCATGTGGTGGAATACCATTTGAGGACAAACTATTTAGAAAATCTTCCTGCAAGGGTTGTTCTGATTTGTCAATTGATTCATCAAAACTATAGTAAGTGTAGAAGTCACCAGGAATAGTTTCAAGCAATATGTTGTTAATATGATCAACACATTCGTTTGTAGCTGTGAGAATAACTCGATTTGACATGAGATGTAAATTATCAGCATATGATTTTATATTTGGGAAAACATCATGTATTAGAATTTTTAAGGATGTAATTTCATCTTCAAACGGTAAAATTATATTATCTGGGAGTTTAATACATTTACAAGAATGTTCATACTCTATTCCCTTTCCAATTCTAAGTAAGTAATCGCAAAATTCGGGATCAAACTTTGCCCTCATGTTCTCAACTAATGGCAAATGTAAAAAAAAAAAAAAGACCACTGATGGGAAAATACCAATGAAGCCCTCATTATGTCTTCTTTTTTTCCTTTTTGTACAACTGGAAGGACCTGACGAAAATCTCCTCCAAAGACTAACTTTACCGCCAAAAGGCAAATTAGAATCTGTAATATCTCTGAGCATCTTATCTACGGCTTCAATGGCACAATGATTTACCATGGTTGCTTCATCCCAAATTATTAATCTAGACATTTTAAATAAAGTTCCTAAAGGAGATTGCTTACTAACATAACAACAAATTTCACCAGTTGTGTCTAAAGGAATTTTAAATCTTGAATGAGTTGTTCTACCCCCAGGTAAAAGAGATGCATATACTCCAGAAGACGCAGTTGCTAAAGCAATTAAATTTTGAGAACGCACACTTGCTAGGAGTGCTTTATATAAAAAAGTTTTACCTGTTCCACCTGGATCATCGACAAAGAAAGCACCACTTGATTCCAAGTTTATTCTTTTCATTATTGTATCATATGCAAATTGTTGTTTGTCATTTAAAGTTATTGTATCAACATTGTCATTTTGAACAATCAAATTATTTGTCTCTTCTGCAATCATTCTTTTTAACCTTTCATTTTCGTCTATATTTACATTGAATGATACAATTTCAAAGTCATTAATATTTTTGCCCAATGGTTCTAAAATAGAGCTGAGATCCTCTAGCCCCCGTACTTCGGCAGCTTCAATGGATATATTTTCGTGCACGTAATCATCAATCATGTAAGCTTTGAATTTATCCCACAATAACTTTGGATTAGTAGGATTGCAAAGCAAAAGGATTGTGGCAAATAAACGTCTTAAAGAAAATGGCATTTCATAAAGAATAGCTTCAGATAAACATTCTTCACAATGATTATCTCCACTTAATAGACCATATAGAAATGCAGCTTCTCTATAAGTTGTAGTAGTTATCCCATTCGAAGTTCATAAAGATTGAAATGATGTTGGCCTACGAATATGATTAAGAAGAATGCGAAGAAAATAACGCTCGCCTTTAGAAGGATTTGCTGTGACAATTCGGCCTATGACAATTTGTTTCTTTCATAAAGTCCAAATCTTTGTATGTGTATTCCAAACAAAATGTGTAGGGAAATCTCGATATAATAATGTTCGCGCAAATTCATTAACTTCATTGATTCGAAAAAATTCGGTTAACATTGTTCGCCTCATATTTTCATTGTTAACAATGGTAGATAAATCATCGTTCCCATTGTACGTTACTTGGTGTTGGTCTTCTAGATGCAACTGTAAAGAATAGACAATAGGACAAATTTCGGCCAAATTGAAAGAAAACATTCGCCACATAGCTTCAGGTGGAGATATCCATCTGGCAGATTGATAAGCAGAGATTTCGTCAATTTCTTTTTCTTGTTCATTTTGGCCAATTAAGAAATTAATACGATCATGTCCTTTGTATACATATTTGTACAAATATTTTACAGTTTTGATAGAAGAACATACTTCAACATTTATATGACAGTCATATTTTGTACTTAAATAAGGATTATATGGGACAACACATTGGTTGTTTAACATCTGGCCTCTAACTTTAATATAAATACCAGTATCACGACGCCTATACAATGGGTAAGAATTATAACCAAATATAGTAGTGCTACAATAATCTCGATGATATTTATTTTTACAACCTTTAATTAGCTCCATACATACGTTGGTTGGATTTAGATTTCCACAAGGACCGTGCATATTATGTTTAACAATAACTGAATGCAAATGCGAGAATTTGGTTTTGTCAGGAATTTCACATGACACAATTTTATCAATATTTTCAGCACATGAAACCTTGTGGCTACGGTTAAAAATTAACAATAGATGTGCATGTGAAAGGCCTCTTTTTTGAAATTCAACCACAGATATATGAGCAATAACAGGGCCTAAATATTTTTTTTTTGTACAAATCATCTTTTAGTTCTTCCAATTTTGCTCTAAATATTCGAACGATTAAATCGGGTCGATTTTGGACTTTGTCATTATGCCTTAGTTCTTGCTTAATCTCGGGCCAATTGGGGTTACATGTTGTAGTTAAAAATATATCTGGTTTTCCATAACGTTGTACAATAGCCATTGCATCCATATATCTTCGCAACATATCTCTAGGCCCACATGTAAATGATTGAGGTAAAACAGATTTTCTTCCAATTTTGTACCCTCTTGTTTCTTCGTTTTGAACACTGTCTACAATACCTTGATAAAGTTCAGCACGTATTTGTTTTTTATTATTACGAAAATAGTCTAATCTAGTAGTTTCAATTTTAACATACATATCCACAACATATTGTTGAAACAATCTACCACTATGAAGCAATATAGACTTACATGAACATCTGATTTGTAACTTGTATGAATAGTATTCTCGACAAGAAACCTGAGATCGATGCTTAGCTCCATTGAGCACTATATATGATGAGAAGCCAAATTTAGTATTGATTTATAATATTTACATTCACATAATTAGGGAATATATATATATATAAACCTTGATCTTCTTTTTCGATAATTTCAGATGCAGACGTAACTGGGTTAGCAAAAGTTGCTAAATTGGGCAAATTTGTAGCTTGATTTTTGCATCGATCAATACCTTCATGCTAACCAGGTTCTCCATATGGAAAAAGCAAAGGGTATTGCAAAGGATCATAACAACCATAATAATAATGAACCTTATGCAAATCACCAGAATGCCCATATATAGTAATGTCACGAACATTAGCATTGACATTTTTATCATCATCAAGCCATACAGCAGCTACTTGAGACGTTGTGGGTGTATTGAAGACTCTTTGATCAAGGCCTGGGTGACATCTTATATGTATTTGATAGTTTTGTAAGTTTGTTATATCACTCAAAGATCTAAAAAATCGGCAGTATGAATTTATTTAGAGAATTTCAATTAAGCTCATCAAGGTAGATTCAACAAAACCATCTAAAATTTTCATACGATTTGCAAGTTCATTATCTGTATCATAAAAATATAATTGCATATAACAAGGTCCATTATTTTTAGGTATATGTTCGTTTACATAATGATATACTTGACCTTGAACTCTAAATGTATATATGCCTTTATATGATTTAAACAATTCTTTGTCATACTTTACACCAAATGAAGTAAATGCAAAATGGTTATTATATCCCCTCACTAATTTTTTAAACTCTGAACATGTTGGTTCTGTAGAGGTAAATAAGTTAAATAGTATAGGTGGTGAATCACAAATAAAAAGTTTAATTTTTCCATCAGAGCAACAAAATCCTTTACTTTCTTTATAAAAAATTTTGCGCCACAATGTTTACAATAAGTACATATTGGTAATACATACGGAGTAATTGGGATATCCAATAGGGGCAAACTTCCTTTTAATTCAACGTTGGAAACGTTGGTAGTAAAATCATTCAAAGTAGAAGACTCATAATTTTTTATTGTAGATTTCGACGACGCACCTAAATGATTATTTCTAGGTAAAATAGGGTTAGCTATTCTTTTTCGATGATCTATGTATCCAGTTCTAAGCCGTTGCCGATGATCCTTATGTCTTCGATTTTGTTGGTATCGAATGAAAGTATTATATGATTCATTTGCAGTTTCAAGATGTCGAATAGTAGGCTCTCCAGACATGGTTAAGGCACCTATAAAAATAATAAAAAAAGTTCAAGTTCTAAGTAAAAAGTATGAAATAAAACGAAGCAAAATAGCAAAAATGATAATAGATACTGCATGTTTCGTTTTTATGTAACAGGAACAAAAAGACAACAGGGGAACAAGATTAAGAACATAGTCATAGGCAACCTCATAACCTAAAAAACAATTTGAGCGAGAGGAAAAAAAACCGTGACGATAAGAAAAACAAAACCGTGAATTCGCATTTCTCTTCACTATCTATGAAGGAGTATTAATTAAATTGATTGAAATGGGAAAAGTTAAGAAGATAGGATTTCAAAAAAATTCTGAAGAAATTAAATAGAATATGGAAGAAACATTTAACCAATACTTTAAGTTTTTTATATAATAATAATAATTGCCTAATAGTATTGTAAATATTATATCATGGCGTCTAATTTTTTTCGCGCAAACATTTTCAAAGTAACTTAAATCAAGTTACTATTATCCACACACCAAATGTGTATTATTTTTGTATTATGTCGAGTCATGCCATTGGAAATGTAGGCGCGGGAAAATGTATAACCAAGGAAAACACACAGTAAAGAAACGTCATAAAATTTTGAACATGAGGAAAACAAAAAGCTTAAATTCGCTAACGCCCTCATTATTTGTAAAGTGGTACTTTGTTTCCAAGAATGTCAGCAAGAATATAATAAATAATAAATAAGTTGATAAGTAACATGATGTTGAGAATTAAATTGATTGAATGAAACAAGAAAAGATAAAACAAATATTTATCAAGGCTGATTAGGAAAAAGGTAAGTTGGCTATCAAGTTCAAACCAGTATAAGTGCGAAAACGAAGGAGGCAAAAATGAAATCGAATGAAGTAGCGATTGCATAAGACCCAAAGAAATAAGTGCGAAAACAAAGGAGGCAAAAATGAAATCAAATGAAGTATTGATTACATAAGACCCAAAGAAATCCCGCAGGGGTAAATAAACTATGGAAGGGTTATCGCTCATATAATGATAATAAGTCGACATTTTATATAGTTTTGCCTAATAAAATTTCAAATTCTATAGCACGATGTCTCAATTTTTTCCTTTCTTAAACAAACACTAATTACAAAGAAAAAGTAAAACAATTTTTTTATTAGGTAATAATCATTCTCAACAAAAATTGTATTTTAAGGTTAAACAAACAAAGTATTGGGAAAAAAAAACTTAAATAGGCATATGTTTTTATTATTTGAAAGGGTGTTATTTGTTTTCAAGAAAATAGTCAATTTGAATCCCCGCAGCAAGAATAATATAATAAATAATAAATAAGTTGATAAATAATATGAAGTTGAGAATTGAATTGATTGAATGAATGAAATAAGAAAACGTACAATTTGATAAAAAAAAATAGATATTTATCAAGACAAGTCAGACAAAAAGTAAGTTGGATATCAAGTTTAAACCATTATGAATGCGAAAATAAAGGAGGCAAAAATGAAATAGGATGAAATAGTTGATTAAATAAGTTATAAAGTATAAACATTTAAGTCGTTAACTCAACTATTGATAAAATGAAACCTGAAAGAAACTATAAACATTGTTTATATGATACTATCAACGAGGAAGCAATACCTTTTTATTCGAGCAAAAAAATCGAGAGGTGATTGATAGCTTGACCCTGCATAATAAATACCAATGAAAAAATAAGTTGGAAAGAAATTCAAAATCGACGAAAAACAAAATACAAATTATAGAGCGCTCAATTTTGTTAATAATAATTATAAATAATAAATACTAAAATAAAAACTGCAGGGAATTAAAATTTATATTTTTCAAAACGACAAATTACATATATCACTACTCTATTATATTATATAGAAGTAAAAAAGTGTAAATAAGATTTTATATTGAAAATCTAACATATTGAATATATTGTAGTTGTAAATTTGGTAGGTGAATTAAGAATATTTGGTGGGTGAACTAAAAATATTATTTAGTGGTCTGTACAATTGATAAGTTTATATTCAAAATGTAATAAATTTAATGTATTATATTTGTAAATTTGGTAAGATGTAAAAAAAAAAATTTCCTGTTAACGAAAAAATATATATACTTTAAAAAAGGAAAAATATTCCATGCACAAACGGAGAGTAATTCGTGCGCACACGAACCTCTCCGTGCGTGCATGGAGAGTAACTCTCTGTGCGCTACACGGATTACTCGCCGTGCAGCACAGAGCAACTCTCCGTGCGTTGCTCCGTGCGCGCACGGAAAGTTACTCTCCGTGCTACACGTAGAGTTCTCTTCGTGCGCATACGGACAGTTACTTCGTGCGCGCACGGAGAGCTACGCCGTGCACCTCAGACTAACTTTCCGTGCACGCACATAATTTGAAGTATTTTTGATTTTGTATTTTTTAAAAAAATAAAGTATGTTTGGTCATCCCTTTTTATAAATAATATAAATAAATAATAAAAATAGCAAAATCATCCAATAACATTTAGGTCAGGAACTCAGATATTGACGATGCTGCTTCAACAACATCTCAATAGTAATATAAACATTTAAGGCGCTAACTCAAATATTGACGAAATCAAATCTAAAGAAGAATATCAGAATTGTTTACATGCAAGTAAAAAACTAATTAAACATTATTCAAGCAAGATAAAAACAGAGCTAAATTTACCTTTTCAACCGAGCAAAACGAACAGAAGAAAAAGCAATAGATGGCGAATAATTTGACCCTGCATAACGGGAAGGAATAAAAATCCGGCAGCCAGTATACAAAATGCTGAATTTGCACGGACACGATGAGAGGAGAAAATTTGGGAAGCACAAATATGATTATGTCGAATCGAAAGGTGAATAAATTGTTGTGTAGCTTCTATATTATATATAAAAATAGGTCGGCAAAAAATGTTGAACGTGGAAAAGTAAAAACAGATATTCACGAAGGCGATCATCGTGTGCATGTTTGTTTAATTAAAAATATGGTTTAAATATCAAACTGAGGGTGCAGAAATATCAGGGATTTGCCATCCCAATGGAGATCAAAACAGATATTTAGGTTTACAGACACACGAAGTCGGCTGCAAATGAAAGTAAGTCGGTTATGAGCTGAAACCAGTTTAAGTGTGAATAAAAATAGGTCGGCAAATAATGTTGAATTTGGAGAAGTAAAAACAGATATTTAAAATATAGATCAGAACAGATATAGGTTTAGAAACACACGAAGTCGGATGCAAATGAAGTCGGCTGCAAATGAAAGTAAGTCGGTTATCTACCAGTTTAAGTGTGAAAACGAGGGTGCAAGACTGAACAGTAACTTTGCTATCCCCTCTTTTAATAGAGTAGTGATTTGACAATCTACGTATGGAAATATAGCAAAAATTTGTAGTTTCAAATTTCAATTCAGAACCTAACAAGATGCAACAAAACAATTCAACTCTGCTCGATCTTATCGGCAAATCGAGCTTGCATAACGACAAACTAACGTTCACGTTAAATTTGCACCAAACTTTTTTTGAATTATGTTACATGTATCGAATTTCTTACCTACTACTCACAATGAAAATAGAGATCACATTATTGAAATTTTTAAACACACGTGAATTTCGCGCATTATACGAGGGTAATCCATTACGTACAAAATTATTCCAAGGGTCCGTTTGATTGCACCATGGAAAATATGGTGGAAAGAAAACGAATTCCAGGAAAAATATTTGCCTAGAACTTGTTTTACGGGAAATTGTAATTAAGTGTGTTTGATTGGTATAATTTTCTATGGAAAATGTTGAAAGTTTGAAATCCGTTTGACTTCCTTTTTTATGAAAATTGTCCATTAAAGTGATAATATTTTCTACTATTGGGTTTAGAATTTGTTCCAATTACCAAAAAGTAAAAAAAAAAAATTTAAATAATTAGAAAAAAAATTACCATATTCGTTTAACTTTGTTTTGCATAGAAATTGTCAATAAAAATGAAAATTCTTTTTACAGTGGTTGATAGAATTGGTTGTCATTACTAGAAAAAAAAAAAAAAAAAAGTTGGACCATTTGTGCATCAAAGGGTTGTACCTAGAAAAAGGGAGGAAAACATTTTCCGTGGAAAATTTAGCATATCAAACAGTCAAAAAGTGAAAGTAAGAAAATATTTTCCTACTTTCAGAAAAAATATCGCCAATCAAACAGAGCCTAATTTGTTTTAACAAAGTGCTAAAAACAACGAATTTGACCAATTTCTTTGACAGATCATTACATAGGTGCCATCATTAAAAGAATTTTGTCCTTTTTAGGAAATATTAAAAATATATATAAAAGCTGCCACCACAACTTAAACCAATCAAATGCCACCAAATTATAAAGAGCAATGATATTCATTCTCATTGAGGTTACAAATACAGTCTATGTTGTGTTAATGTGACATTAAATAAATCGTTTAATTTCACCTTTCATTTAATCTATTATTTAGAGTCACCTAAACTGAAATTGTATCCCTAATGGGGATGAACAACATTACTCAATTATTACACAATTCAACATTATCCTCTCCAGTCCATAGTGTTTCTACTTCATGTACTAATTGGCCTTCCAAACCCATTTAAAATGAAAAAAAAATTACTACTACACTTGGAAGGGCAAACTGAGTCATGTTTGATGGGATTAAAATTGGATTATAAGTAAATTTGATAAAAGTTGATGAAATATGTGGTTGAAAAGTTATTGATCTCATGAAATATGCGATTAAATTTAATTTTTGATTTTGAATCTTTGACTTCAATTAAAATTTATATTTTAATCCCTTGAACAGGGATTGAGTAGCAAACTAAAAATTAAAAATTTTGACGTTGAAAGTGACATTATAATCTTTTTTTTTTTCTACGAGACAGGCGGCTCACGCGACAGCATCCAAATGAGGGCTCACTTTCAAAAATACCGTGTTGACGGGGTACATGTCGTGCCTAAGGCGGCGCCACGTGTTACTTTAATTCGCCGCCCTCAAATCTCACCTAATTTTTTTTTTTAAAGCTCAAATATAATAACTTATTTAATTGTACTTATGGAGCTGGTTGAGATTATAAGGTGATTAAAATTAAAAAATTATGTGTGTGATGGAACAAACCAGGAAGCAGACAGAGGAATGGGGTCCACACTGCAAAATTCAGCTCCGGCGCCTTTCTTTTCTGCGCCGGCGGAATTTGTGGACTGTCTACTTTGATAGCAGCCGCTCCAGTCCACGCAGCCTCCTGCTTTTTTCCATGCTACGATCAACGATCGTAGCACTGTCAATTATTATCTACGACGTCATCAATGACAAAACGTCATGACATCCGTATTGATATTTTTACCCAAAATCATAGACAAGTATTGTACAACAATAATGCACGTGGTCATTGACGTAATTTTAGTTGATTATCATTTGCTACTTTTTACTTTTATTATTATTATTATTTTAAAAAAGGGTAATTAACACACGATGTCTCATCCTTTCATTGTTATTGTGAAAAATATTTCTACATTTCATTTTTTGACATTTTCACCATTATTTTCACATTTCATTGATCAAAAGGCCATTTTCACCTATTTTCTCAATTAAAATTTGTGAAATGACAAATTTACATCTCTTTAAATAAAAGAAAAAGAAAGAGTAAAAATTAATTACAGTCATAGTCCCATTTTTTAAAAAAAAATGTAAATGAGTTTCAAATAAATTATTAAAAGGGTAATTAGTACATAATGTCCATTTCTTTCACCGTTATTGCGATAAACGTCACTACCTTTCATTTTTTTGGGCATTTTCACCCTTAATTACACATTTGATTGTGCAAATTATTCTTTCCATTTATTTTCATCCAATTTCTCAATAAAAAAAATGAAAATTTGTAGCCACTGTACCAAACATTTCACGTTTTTGTAGACTTTGTTCAAATATTTGATTTGTGCCACCCACGGTACAAAATCTTTAAACAATTCGCACCCGAAATCCAAATTGACATGAACCGTTAGTTTGACCGTCATTGACTAAAAATTAAAAATCTGATCAATTGCTGACTAATTCTTAAATAACAAAATGGTAATTTTCCCCTTTTTCATATAAAAAAAAACTAAAATCAAATAATTAAATCAAAAACCAAACCCCACCCCACCCCACCCACCCCACCCAACCCAACATAAAATCAAAACTGCCAGCACCACCACACCGACACACCCACCTCCACCACCGTTCAAGGGTGACAATCGCTTGCGCAACCTCTCAACCATTCCACATGGGAATTTATTGATTCAAAGGACTACTTTGATTTCCTTGGATTTGATTTTTTCTAGTGCACCTATGTCAAGACCAGGAGTTTTTCCCTCTATGTTCTTTAGCTCCAATGGACCAACAAATGGGTATTTTAGCCCGCATTTCTCAGTGTTTCCAAGAATCATCCATGCCAAAACTAGCAAAATCGTGTCAACAATCCAAATTGGTAGCCACTTTAGCATAAACATTGCTAGTTCAGATCTGAAACTCCAGAACAAAAAATGGAGGAAAATTCATGAGAAAGTCCCAAGAAAAAATATAAGGTTTCTAGAGATGCGAGTAGAATGAATTCAACATTCTTTAAATTTCCTTCTTGTGTTTTTCTATCATCTCTAATTGATTAATTAAATCAATGAGTGCAGGCATCAAGAATTTTCAGTCGAAGAACAAGAAAGTTAATCAAAATAGAAACGAAGAATTAGAAGAGACTAATGGTCGAGGAATTGGGCCGAGTTCCAATAGTTGCAACTCTGAGGATGACGGTAGTGGATCTCAAGAATTTGAAAGTTCAGGCAGTCTGAACTCAAATGAAAAAACGAGAGCTAGCAGGAGTTCTACAACTAATTCAAATCGACCCTGAAAGAATCACTTGGATGGTGGCGAAGGTGGGTGTGCCTGTGCGGTGGTGCCGACAGCTTTGATTTTGGGCTGGGTTGGGTTGGTGGGGGTGGGGTGGGTTTTGGTTTTTGATTTAATTATTTAATTTTAATTTTTTTATATAAAAAAAGGAAAAATTACCAGTTTGTCCTTTAAGAATTAATCAACAATTGGTCAGATTTTTAATTTTTGATCAACTAACGGTTAAACTAACGATTTCTGTCAATTTGGACTTCGGGTGCAAATTTTTTAAAGATTTGGTATCTTGGCTGGCACAAATCAAATATTTGGACAAAGTCTACAAAAACGTGAAATGTTTTGTACCATGACTGTAATTTTTCCTAAAAAATGTGAAATAATAAATACACCCTCCTATTTAAATAAAAAAAAAATTTTTAATTTCTGATTCTTTAATAATTTATTTGGGACCTGTTTGTATTTTTTAATGTTTTAAATTTAAAAAAAAAATTAATTGGGACTGGTTTATTTCTCTGAAGATTATTTCTCTGAAGGCAGAGAGCAGATATTCACATGCATTTGATCACATTACGCTAGGCTGATTCAAGATTAATTTTATACCTTTGAACAACCTCAAATTAATTGGTTTAGCTTGGCCATTAACACGTAATTTGTCTTTTACTTTAGACGTTGTTCATAATTAATGTTTTTTTTTATTAGCTGCATTTGCTAATTATACACTAATTGATTTTCTGTCTCTAGTGAGTAGGATAAAAACTTTTTACTATTGACGTGACAACTGACAAGCAAACCTTAATTATGGTCCCTAAAATGGTGCCCACTATACAGGAGATCAATTCTAATGTATCTTCTTTGATGGGAAGAAGAAATTATGTTTTAAAATACATGAATAATAAAGAGGGTTTCTGGTCTACAAGAGAGCTTGTAATTTTTCATCTGTGCGTGAATTTAGTTTTACAGATAAATTATCTTGAGTATCAGTTTCACAACTATTAAAACATTTTTTTTTTCTCTCAATCTCATTTTCAACCTCACATTCTCATAATAAAATATTTTTCTTGTAAATCCAATTTTTTTTTTTTACTTTGATTTAACCTCACATTCTCCAAAAATATCATTATTTCAAAATTCATTTTCCACAAAAATAAAAAAATAAAAAAATCCTCATTTTAATGGTTATCAGACTTCCAAATTTGAAAGCTCTGGAGATACGATTTACTTCTTCTGCTTAATTGTTTATGTTTCATTAATTAGCTATTACTCTCGAGTTAGGCAATTCAATCTGTCTATGTTGGTGGTCTGAGTCTTGGCTATAAGAAATTTTGATCTCTCTTGAAGGTTCTTGCATAGTGACGAACTTGAGTTATCTCTGAGCCCCCCAGATTAGGCGTTTGCCGAACTGGGTGAACAATCTTGGCGTTATTTTCGTTTCTAGAATTTTAATTTCTTTACCGTTAATTTCGATTTTTGGCATTCTTGAGTGATTTGAGCCCAACAAATTGGTATCAGAGATCAAGGCCAAAAACTTAGCCGGAGGAACAGTCGAAAGCATGGTAGAGGTCCCATAATTAGTCTTACGATCTCACTAAAAAAAAAAAAAATCATCCGCGTTTGAGGTGTCTTGTGTCAAAAGTCTTCCTGACATAAAAATATGGTGGTCAGACGGGGGGTCCCGTTTGGTCGAGGGCGACGGCAATAACGGTGGTACAAGATAATTGACGGATGAATTATCGTTTGGGGAGGCCACAATGATGTGGTCCTTCGTTTGAGGGGATGATTGTTGGGAGTAAAAGAAGTCCCACATCGGTTAGACATGGAAAATATGATGGATTTATAAGTGTAGGACAATATCTCCATTGGTATGAGGCATTTTGGGGTAAAGCTCAAAAGTAAATGGGCTTAGGCTCAAAGTGGACAATATCATACCAATGTGGAGATATGTGGTGTCCATAAACCCAACAGTCTAGCTGTATGAAAGCATTTCTAACATAAACTTTATTTATAAAGAGCGTTATGTATTATAGAGAGCAATTTTAAGTTTAAAGAGTAAAAAATTTTATTCATTCCAACAATGTTCTTTATTTTACTTTCATCTAAAAACGTTTATTGATTTCTTCTCATATTTTATTTAATATAATTTTGTATGCCAATAATCAATCAATTTAAATATGAATCCATTCAAAGTAGAGTATTGGAATATGTGTTTTTAAGCCCGTGTTTGGTATGAATTATAATTATAATTTAAATTTAAATCAAAGTTAATATTTAATTTTAACCATATATTTAATGAGACTCATAACTTTTCAATCACACATTTCATTAATTTTTATAAAGATTTACTAAAAATCTGATTTTAACTTTCACCTAACACGGGCTAAATATATTCACGAGTGAGTTTTAGAGAGTCAAACCAAGTCTTTATTTTAAAAAGTTAAAATATAGTATTTTAAAACTTATTTTTAAATATTAATTTTTTACAATAAGGACGTGTTCGGTACAGATTAAAATCCAATTAAAATTTAAAATATAATCGTTATTGAGTCTCACTCGTCTAATAAAAATCAACAATAATGACTAGTTTTTTGGATGTAAAATTTCAAAAAAACTTGATTTCATATTTCATATAAAAATTCCTAATAAAATGATGAAAATCACATCGAAAAATTTGTATCGCAAAAATAATAAATATTAATGAAATAATTGAATTTTTTAAAATAAATGCGAGTTAGACGTCTTTCTGTAAAACTCACGTTTAACGCATTTTTAACTATTTTCAATATTTGTTTGAATTATTCTATATGTCCATAATGTAGTTCTCAAAATAAGATTTGAGATGACATAAGCAATTTGTAGATTCGATTAGCGTACGATCGTCGGTGAATTTTTAAAATTAGCATATTATCGAAATTCAAATTTATTGTGATTTTGTCCCTATTTGATGGAGATTAAAATCAAATTTTTAGTAAATTTTGATAAAATTTAAAAAGTTATGGATTCCATAAAATATGTTATTAAAATTAATTGTTAATTTTAATTTTAATTAAAATTTAGATTTCATTAATTTAAATTAAAATTTAGATTTCAATGATTACAAACATGACTTTATAAAAATAAATCTCATGTGACCCCACGTCCGTCCCTGATTAAAGTGAATTCTCATAGTGTGAGACAAGTAAGAGAAAAGTAACTTGTATCTTTTTTTTCCACCTACACCTATTGTGCGGTGTCGGTGTACGGACCGAACCCCCACCCGGTACAATAATGTACATTAGACAAGTAATTCCACAGGGAAATGATTCTTGTACCGGGGGGATTTTACAACCCCCCTCCCCCCCCCCCACCGGCCCCTCACAATAGGCGGGGGGGGCCCACATTTTTAAAAAAGGCAAAAAAAAAATGTGGGCCCCCACCTATTGCGATACAAGAAGCATATCCATACATATATATAGAATTTTTCAGCAAAACTGAAGAGTTCAACTTATCTTTTGTATTCTTTGTACTTTTTAACAGTGGTTTGCATACAAGAACCTGGTTTCCAAAACAGACAGGTAATCATTTTTCTCTTATATGAAACCGATGTAATACAATATATAGTTCTAAATTGAAGCTAAAATGTAGAGCTTGCTCTTATGGATTTCAGGGAAGTCTTGAACAGAAAATTAAAGACACATACGAGGAAGTTATCAGAACCAGCTGAAGGAAAATTGCGGAAAACTCCTGCAGCTCGAATAGGGAAAAATACATGGCAGTATTGCACATCGCCCATAACCGTGCTTCTTTTTGTCAACTTAATTTGTAAACAATGAAAAATCTTACGTTTGTAAGTACATTTCAATTTACATTATAGTTATGTAGCTGTACTCGTTTTTATTTCACCTATCTTTATGAACGAGAGGTAGGTAAGTGACAGTAACGTTCTAAATAACAGTAAACTATTTCGTATTTTCTTCAGACGGACAATTAGAGTCTAAAATGGAGAGTAAAGCCAGATTCCGTCGAAAAGAGTTCATGTTTTATGATAACAAACTGGAAACATATTATTTAAACCCACAACTGGAAAGTAGTTTTAAGCAGCATAACAAGATGAATTGAAGTTCCTAAACAAGAAACACACCACAATCCAGCCATCTATTTGTGGAATTCCATGACCCAAAAGTTGCATACAGAACAACACAATCTTATGCCTGTAAATCCCGCTCCCTTCGCTAAGGCAAGAAACTCGACTTCTGATCGCTCCTTGCCCCCCGGATTTTGAGACATCATAATCAGATCAGATTGGGTCATACTAATCATGGAGCTACTAGTGTCAGGTTTCACGGGAAGAATTGCATCAACAACAATTACCTTTCCATCTTCAGGTAGAGCCTTGTAGCAATTCTTAAGCAATTTCAAACAGTGATCATCACTCCAATCATGTAGTATCCACTGTCAAAAAGTAGTTACCTAATTTAGATACAATTTCCTTGTTTGGTACCGCTAAAAAAAATTGATTAAAGTTTAAGTCAACAATTAATTTTAACAACATATTTCATAGGATCCACCACTTTTCACTCATATATTCCATCAACTTTTATCAAAATCTACTAAAAATTGATTTTAATCTCTATCAAACAAGGGCAATATCTTCAAGAGTGATAAACAATCTAAAGCATTACATGGTAAATAAAGACGAATACCTTGAGGACACGTTGATTTAAATCCTTTAAACTTTTAGATTTATGTAATATATCTTTGTTTTATACTTTTTAATATAGGACACTACACATCACATATTTACACTTGTTCAAGGGGTATCTCTAAGCCGTGTTGAGACCAATTTTTGGGAAAAAATATTTTTTTAAATAGTGATTTTATGTTTGATAGAGATTAAAATCAAATTTTATTAAAAATTTGATAAAAAAAAATATGGTTAAAAAGTTGTGGATCCCATAAAATGTATAGTTAAAATTAATTGTTGTTTTGATTTAAAATTTTATTTCAAGCTAGTGAGGCTCTAAGTGTCACGAATGGTGTCAGGTCGGGGTCCACAAACACCATTATACATACATAAACAACATTGTATCATTGCATCTTCCACAACCACAAATTTAATTATCAATGTGGAAATTTTCTGCTTACTTTCATGAAAATGGCATCTCCTCCAGGAACACTTTCAAACATGTCTCCTCCAACATGTTTGACACCTGCATCCAAAACATAACTTCAATTTTGAGCATTTATAAGCTTTTACTAGTTAGTAAACGAGATCGAAAGAACAAAAGCATACCAGGATAGGATGGTGCCTCTCGTAAAACATGTGGCAAATCGAAATTGATCCCACTAATGGTGGGATATCTCGTCGTGATCGTGTTGAGGGTGACGCCAAGACCCCCACCTACATCGACCAAAGTTTTGAGGTGGTCGAAACCTTTGTAGTGCTCAAGAATTTGGTTCATAACAACAGTTGTATGACTGGTCATTGCCTTGTTGAAAACTTGATTGAACCTGGGATCCTTTCCAGGATATTCAAATGCATGAGTACCATGAACCTTGTCAAATGGAACACCTCCTTCAAGAACCGCGTCTTTTAATTTGTACCTATTATGGAGTTAAATCACATAAGTTGATCTTGCATGAATCTTTCGATTCATTCAGCTCAGTTACTTAGGGTGATCTCATAATAAAATGAAATAAAAAACTAACCAGCTGTCAATGACGACCTTATCCTGAAGCAAGGCCATGAGAGGACAAAGTGAAACTCCATCTTCATTCTGCACGAAGTATTTGGCGACTGGTGCCAGCCCATAACGTCGTTGGCCATCGCTGACGGAGCAATTAAGCACTGAGTAGCTTACGAGGAGCCGAAGCATCCGGTCGAGCATGGCAGGTGCATCGGAGTTTGTATTGGGCATATGGGACGCAATCTCGTGAGGAGAAATTTGTGCATCAGGACCGGCTTTGGCAAGAATTTCGAATACATTCAGTTCCATGGCTGCATTCAACACCATGGGTAGTACAGAAGAAGTCACAAGCTGCATTGCATATGGGAAGCGTTTAGATTCTTCTTCATCATGGGCTGGGGTTTTTGTCAAAATCTCCGTGGAACCGTGTTCTGCCATTGATAATGCAAATTGAAGTGGAAATGCGTGCCAAAGTTTTAGTGGAGTCCAGAGTGGTTGTTAATGTTATTATTTATAGATGAAATAAGAGAATTGATAAATAGCCAGGCCCTGACAGGAAACAAGTGGCAGGTGCTGCGTGTCAGCACCTGTTTTGGTTGTTTTTTTTCTTTTTAAATTGTCCAATCAAACTTTGACACGTACTCCCTATTTTTAAATCCTTTCACCTATCCTGTCAGTGTAGCGTTGCGCATGAAATAATTGTCTTCCACAGTGAATGTTGAAATTTCTGGGGAAAAGTTGGGATGACAACCCATCTTCTCGGGCCAGATTAGATTTTGAATAATTCTATTCGTACGTAATCATTTACCAAATTTTTTATCGAATACGGACGTCCCCCTAATTTGGTATCGAATACGGACATCCCCCAATAGGGGGCCGTCACTTATCAATTCGGTAAAAAATTATATACACGTAGCGCGATCGTTAAATTTTTAGGTAATCTGTCATTAGAATTTGACCCTTAATGATGGGAATGAAAGAATTGTTTATATTTTAAATTGTGGCACGTGATATTATATAAAGTTTAGGGTCTTGATAACTTGCATTTTTCTTGGAAAAGACAAATATTTTCATTTTCCACGGTTGGTAGGATGTTTGATAGATAAATTTGTCATGGAAAATCTTTTCCCACCTTGAATTCCAGTTTCAGCCTTTTTTTTTTTTTTTTTTTTGGTAATGGTAACAAATTTCATAACTAATTGAAAAAAAATATCATTTTAATGGATAATTTTCATGTAAAACAAAATCAAACGAACACTAAACTTTGATGAAAAAATAGTTTTCGAGCAAACTTTTTTTTTTTTAATGATAACAAGTTCTTTAAAAAAATTCACTTTAATTAACAATTTTCATGTAAAATAAAGTCAAATGTGAACAAAAAGATCCAAAATTTTAAAATTTTCTAGGTGATACCAATCAAAAACATTATTTAACAATTTTCTGAAAAACAAGTTTTAGACAATTATTTTCCTTGGAATTCATTTTATTTCCACCTATTTTCCACCTTACCACCCATAATGTCAATCTTGATATTTATATAGCATGATTGAAATTTTTAAAGTTGATCCAAAATTAAAGTTTATATATTTAAAATGTCCCTACAAAGAAAAATAAAAAATTTCTACTATTAGATATAACTTTGTCAATAATAAATATAGGATGCCATGGAAACTCTGTAACGACGTTTTAAATTGTGGAAAATGACCAAATGAATATTAAGATATAACATTCATTTAATAATTAATCTTGAGTGTGTACAATGTTCTAATGAACTTATGCATATTATTTTTTAGCTATGTTTCACTTGAATTATAAAAAGCAAATATTTATGTTTAAGTACTTATCATCAAGGGAACAAATTAAACTTTAAATAATAGTATAAATTTTCATCTTTTATCATGAGGACATTTTAGGTATATCAACCCAATTTTATACGAGGTATGACGCGAAACTTGTCTAGGGTGAATATGATACTCAAACTAAGAAATATGTGAGGTTAGTGTGATTTTTAAACTTAAGAGAGTGTATCTAATACATCATAGAAATCTCTTTATTATTTTGTTAGATATTTCAACTTATAGATGTTATAATCATGCAGCAAACAAGATCCTTAATATAATCCACCATAAGAAATCCTTAAGTAATTAATTAAATGCACAAAAATAAAGATAAACAAATTTAAGATATTGCCATTTAAAACACGATCATATAAGATATGACATTGATATAAACGGAGAGTATAGCCAGACTCGGTCGAAAAGAGTTCATGTTTTATGATAACAAACTCGAAACATATTATTTAAACCCACAACTGGAAAGTAATTTTAAGCAGCATAACAAGATGAATTGAAGTTCCTAAACAAGAAACACAACGCAATCCATCAATCTACTTGTGGAATTCCATGACCCAAAAGTTGCATACAGAACAACACAATCTTATGCCTGTAAATCCCGCTCCTTTCGCTAAGGCAAGAAACTCGACTTCTGATCGCTCCTTGCCCCCCGGATTTTGAGACATCATAATCAGATCAGATTGGGTCATACTAATCACGGAGCTACTAGTGTCGGGTTTCACGGGAAGAATTGCATCAACAACAATTACCTTTCCATCTTCAGGTACAGCCTTGTAGCAATTCTTAAGCAATTTCAAACAGTGATCATCACTCCAATCATGTAGTATCCACTGTCAAAAAGTAGTTACCTAATTTAGATACAATTTCCTTGTTTGGTACCGCTAAAAAAAATTGATTAAAGTTTAAGTCAACAATTAATTTTAACAACATATTTCATAGGATCCACCACTTTTCACTCATATATTCCATCAACTTTTATCAAAATCTACTAAAAATTGATTTTAATCTCTATCAAACAAGGGCAATATCTTCAAGAGTGATAAACAATCTAAAGCATTACATGGTAAATAAAGACGAATACCTTGAGGACACGTTGATTTAAATCCTTTAAACTTTTAGATTTATGTAATATATCTTTGTTTTATACTTTTTAATATAGGACACTACACATCACATATTTACACTTGTTCAAGGGGTATCTCTAAGCCGTGTTGAGACCAATTTTTGGGAAAAAAAATATTTTTTGAAATAGTGATTTTCTGTTTGATAGAGATTAAAATCAAATTTTATTAAAAATTTGATAAAGAAAATATGGTTAAAAAGTTGTGGACCCCATAAAATGTATAGTTAAAATTAAGGATAAATCTCCATGTACATAATTCATGTACATAATGGATTACATAAGCCCATGTGGAAGAAATCCGGCCGTGGATGTGAAGTGTGGAAAAGTCAAAAATTGTAGACTATCGATGGATGCGCGCCACATGTCAATTATGTAATGTATTATGTAAATAATTATATACTTGTAGCGAGGTCCTAAAATTAATTGTTGTTTTGATTTAAAATTTTATTTCAAGCTAGTGAGGCTCTAAGTGTCACGAATGGTGTCAGGTCGGGGTCCACAAACACCATTATACATACATAAACAACATTGTATCATTGCATCTTCCACAACCACAAATTTAATTATCAATGTGGAAATTTTCTGCTTACTTTCATGAAAATGGCATCTCCTCCAGGAACACTTTCAAACATGTCTCCTCCAACATGTTTGACACCTGCATCCAAAACATAACTTCAATTTTGAGCATTTATAAGCTTTTACTAGTTAGTAAACGAGATCGAAAGAACAAAAGCATACCAGGATAGGATGGTGCCTCTCGTAAAACATGTGGCAAATCGAAATTGATCCCACTAATGGTGGGATATCTCGTCGTGATCGTGTTGAGGGTGACGCCAAGACCCCCACCTACATCGACCAAAGTTTTAAGGTGGTCGAAACTGTTGGGAGCAAACAAGAAGTCCCACATCGGTTGGGAGAAGAAAAGAAATCCACCATATAACCCAAGTGGGCTACTCCACCCATTACCAATTGGTTTTGGGTTGGAACCTCATTTGGGCCCGGTGGTGTGGACTTGTGCCTAGTTAATTGCTCCTCTTAATCCCTACAGAAACCTTTGTAGTGCTCAAGAATTTGTTTCATAACAACAGTTGTATGACTGGTCATTGCCTTGTTGAAAACTTGATTGAACTTGGGATCCTTTCCAGGATATTCAAATGCATGAGTACCATGAACCTTGTCAAATGGAACACCTCCTTCAAGAACCGCGTCTTTTAATTTGTACCTATTATGGAGTTAAATCACATGAGTTGATCTTGCATGAATCTTTCGATTCATTCAGCTCAGTTACTTAGGGTGATCTCATAAAAAACTAACCAGCTGTCAATGAAGACCTTATCCTGAAGCAAGGCCATGAGAGGACAAAGTGAAACCCCATCTTCATTCTGCACGAAGTATTTGGCGACTGGTGCCAGCCCATAACGTCGTTGGCCATCGCTGACGGAGCAAGTAAGCACTGAGTAGCTTACGAGGAGCCGAAGCATCCGGTCGAGCATGGCGGGTGCATCGGAGTTTGTATTGGGCATATGGGACGCAATCTCGTGAGGAGAAATTTGTGCATCAGGACCGGCTTTGGCAAGAATTTCGAATACATTCAGTTCCATGGCTGCATTCAACACCATGGGTAGTACAGAAGAAGTCACAAGCTGCATTGCATATGGGAAGCGTTTAGATTCTTCTTCATCATGGGCTGGGGTTTTTGTCAAAATCTCCGTGGAACCGTGTTCTGCCATTGATAATGCAAATTGAAGTGGAAATGCGTGCCAAAGTTTTAGTGGAGTCCAGAGTGGTTGTTAATGTTATTATTTATAGATGAAATAAGAGAATTGATAAATAGCCAGGCCCTGACAGGAAACAAGTGACAGGTGCTTCGTGTCAGCACCTGTTTGGTTGTTTTTTTTTTCTTTTTTAAATTGTCCAATCAAAATTTGACACGTATTCCCTATTTTTTAAATCTTGTCACCTAAACTGTTAGTGTAGCGTTGCTCATGAAATAATTGTCGTCCACAGTGAGTATTGAAATTTTTGGTGGAAAAGTTGAGATGACAACCCATCTTCTCGAGCCAGATTAGACGTATGTGGTTAAATTTTTAGGATAAAGGTAATCTGTCATTAGAATTTGACAGGAAGTTTGTCATGTGACCGTTAATGATGGAATGAAAGAATTGTTTATATTTTAAACGGTGACACCTGATATTATGAGGGTGTTTGGTAAAGATTAAAATCAGATTAAAATTGAAAATATAACCGTTATTGTTGACTTTTATTAGACGGGTGGGACCCAATAACGGTCATATTTTCAATTTTAATTGAATTTTAAGTCATACCAAACATGATCTATATAAAGTTTAGAGTCTTGCATTTTTCATGGAAAAGGCAAATATTTTCATTTTCCACCCTTAAAAAGTTATTTAATAGATTAAATTTGTCATGGAAAATCTTTTCCCACCTTGAATTCCAGTTTCGGCCTTTTTTTTTTTTATGGTAATGATAACAAATTTCATAATTAATTGAAAAAAAAATCATTTTAATGGATAATTTTCATGTAAAACGAAGTCAAACGAACACTAATTTTTGATGAAAAAATAGTTTTCGAGCAAACATTTTTTTTTTCTTTTAATTTTTGGCAATGATAACAAATTTCATAACCAATTCTAAAATTTTTTTCACTTTAATTAACAATTTTCATGTAAAATAAAATCAAATGCTAACAAAAAGATCCAAAATTTTAAAATTTTCCGTATGATACCAATCAAACACATTATTTAACAATTTTCTGGAAAACAAGTTCTAGACAATTATTTTCTCTGAAATTAGGGGTCCGTTTGGTTGGAAGGGTGAAAAATGGATGGAAAGAAAATGAATTCCACGAAAAGTAATTGCCTAGAAAATGTTTTTCAGGGAATTGTTAATAAGTGTGTTTGATTGTTATAATTTTTCACCCAGAATATTTTTAAATTTTGTATTCGTTTGACTTTGTGTTTATATGGAAATTATCCATTAAAGTGATAATTATTTCCACAATTGGTTATAAATTTTGTTTCCATTGCCAAAAAGTAAAAAAAAAAAAACCAATTTTTTTTCCTAAAAAATCATTTTTTTATTATTAAAGTTTAGTATTCGTTTGGCCTTCGTTTGCATCAAAATTATCTATGAAAGTGAATTTTTTTATACTTGTTTATGAAATTTGTTTCCATTGCAAAAAATAAATAAATAAAATGCGTCAGACCTGGAAAAGTTGGTGGGAAAACCTTTTCCCTCATTCTAAGGAAAAGAGGCGCGTGGACAGCCTCCCAAGAAAATCAATTGCCATCCATTTATTGCCCATCAAACAATGATTTTGGTTGGAAATGAAATTTAAATTCCCAATTCCATGGAATTCTTTGCCCATCAAACAGACCCTTAATGTCAATCTTGATATTTATATAGCAGGGTTAATTTCACAAATAGTCACTGAAGTTACCTGAAAATTTCAAAACGGTCACTGAAGTTTCAAAGTTTCAGAAATGGTCATTGAAGTTTGAAATTTCTTTCAAAACGGTCACTGAATTTTCAGATTTTTTGGCCAAGTTTGAGGCAATTTTTCGACAACTTCCGACCACCAAAATCATCGATTTCGAATACCGTTGGAAAGCCCACGATGTCCTCTTCAGTTACCACAAAATATCTCCTCAAAACTCCAAGTAAATCGGCCGGAATAAACCCACGAAGTCGGTAACCGAAAATTGAGAAAATTTGCCCAGATTTTCAGATTTTTTGGGCAAGTTTGAGACACTTTTTCGGCAACTTTCGACCACTAAAACTGTCGATTTCGAATACCATTGGAAAACCCACAATGTCCTCTTCAATTACCACGAAAAATCTCCCCAAAACTCCAAATTATTTGGCCGGAATAAACCCACGAAGTCAGCAACCCAAACTGGGCAAAAAAGTCCGAATATCTGCCCAGTGTAGGTAGCTGACTTCGTGGGTTTATTTCAGCCAAATCACTTGGAGTTTTGGGGAGATTTTTTGTAGTAATTGAAGAGGACATTGTGAGCTTTCCAAGGGTATCCGAAATCGATAGTTTTAGTGGTCGGAAGTTGCCGAAAAGTGCTTCAAACTTGCCCAAAAAATCTGAAAATCTGGACAAATTTTCACAATTTTTGGTTGCCGACTTCGTGGGTTTATTCCGGCCGATTCACTTGGAATTTTGGAGAGATTTTTGGTGGTAATTGAAGAGGACATCGTGGACTTTCCAACGGTATCCGAAATCGACGATTTTGGTGGTCGAAAGTTGCCGAAACATTGCCTCAAACTTGACCAAAAAATCTTAAAATTCAGTGTCTGTTTTGAAAGAAATTTCAAACTTCATTGACCGTTTCTGAAACTTTGAAACTTCAGTGATCGTTTTGAAATTTTCAGGTAACTTCAGTGACCATTTGTGAAATTAACCCTTATATAGCGTGATTGAAATTTTTAAAGTTGATCCAAAAATAAAGTTGATATATTTAAAATGTCCCTACAAAGAAAAATAAAAAATTTCTACTATTAGATATAACTTTGTCAATAATAAATATAGGATGCCATGGAAACTCTGTAACGACGTTTTAAATTGTGGAAAATGACCAAATGAATATTAAGATATAACATTCATTTAATAATTAATCTTGAGTGTGTACAATGTTCTAATGAACTTATGCATATTATTTTTTAGCTATGTTTCACTTGAATTATAAAAAGCAAATATTTATGTTTAAGTACTTATCATCAAGGGAACAAATTAAACTTTAAATAATAGTATAAATTTTCATCTTTTATCATGAGGACATTTTAGGTATATCAACCCAATTTTATACGAGGTATGACGCGAAACTTGTCTAGGGTGAATATGATACTCAAACTAAGAAATATGTGAGGTTAGTGTGATTTTTAAACTTAAGAGAGTGTATCTAATACATCATAGAAATCTCTTTATTATTTTGTTAGATATTTCAACTTATAGATGTTATAATCATGCAGCAAACAAGATCCTTAATATAATCCACCATAAGAAATCCTTAAGTAATTAATTAAATGCACAAAAATAAAGATAAACAAATTTAAGATATTGCCATTTAAAACACGATCATATAAGATATGACATTGATATAAACGGAGAGTATAGCCAGACTCGGTCGAAAAGAGTTCATGTTTTATGATAACAAACTCGAAACATATTATTTAAACCCACAACTGGAAAGTAATTTTAAGCAGCATAACAAGATGAATTGAAGTTCCTAAACAAGAAACACACCACAATCCAGCAATCTACTTGTGGAATTCCATGACCCAAAAGTTGCATACAGAACAACACAATCTTATGCCTGTAAATCCCGCTCCCTTCGCTAAGACAAGAAACTCGACTTCCGATCGCTCCTTGCCCCCTGGATCTTGAGCCATCATAATCAGATCACATTGGCTCGTACTAATCACGGAGCTACTAGTGTCGGGTTTTACGGGAAGAATTGCATCAACAACAATTACCTTGCCATCTTCAGGTAGAGCCTTGTAACAGTTCTTAAGCAATTTCAAACAGTGATCATCACTCCAATCATGTAGTATCCACTGTCAAAAAGTAGTTACCTAATTTAGATACAATTTCCTTGTCTGGTATCGCTAAAATCTTTGATTACAGTCTAATTCAAAATTAACAATTAATTTTAATAACATATTTCATAAGATCCACCACTTTTCATCATACATTCCATTAACTTTAATAAAAATCTATTAAAAAATTGATTTTAATCTCTATCAAGCAAGGGCAATATCTTCAAACAATCTGCAGCATTACATGGTCAATAAAGACAAATACGTTGAAGACATGTCCATTTAAGTCCTTTAAACTTTTAGATTTATGTAATTTATGTTTGTTTCTTACTTTTTAATATAGGACACAACACACGACATATTTTACACTTGTTTGAGGGGTATATCTAAGCCCTGTTAGAGACCAATATTTGGGGAAAATAATATTTTGATATAGTATTTTTTGGAAAATGTAGTTAAAAAATAAGAAAAAATTTCAAATTATGTATAAAATTATTTTATGGGAAAATGTATGGTTGAAAATAAGTTTTGAAGAAAGTGAGTTTTTGGAAGAAGGAAGGCCAAACATAAGCTTAAGTATTCCTTGAGTGTCAAAAAATTTAAATAATATATAAAAAGTGAAACATCACATGAAGTGTCTTGATCTACAAACACCATTATACATACATAAACAACATTATGTCATTGCATCTTCCACAAACACAAATTTAATTATCAACGTGGAAATTCTCTGCTTACTTTCATGAAAATGGCATCTCCTCCAGGAACACTTTCAAACATGTCTCCTCCAACATGTTTGACACCTGCATCCAAAACATAACTTCAATTTTGAGCATTTATAAGCTTTTACTAGTTAGTAAACGAGATCGAAAGAACAAAAGCATACCAGGATAGGATGGTGCCTCTCGTAAAACATGTGGCAAATCGAAATTGATCCCACTAATGGTGGGATATCTCGTCGTGATCATGTTCAGGGTGACGGCAAGACTCCCACCAACATCGACCAAAGTTTTGAGGTGGTCGAAACCTTTGTAGTGCTTAAGAATTTGTTTCATAACAACAGTTGTATGATTGGTCATTGCCTTGTTGAAAACTTGATTGAACCTAGGATCCTTTCCAGGATATTCAAATGTATTACTACCATGAACCTTGTCAAATGGAACACCTCCTTCAAGAACCGCATCTTTTAATTTGTACCTATTATGGAGTTAAATCACACAAGTTGATCTTGTAATCTGAACAAGTTAAATATATTCCAAATCACTCATAGTTTTTAACATGAATCTTTCGATTCATTCAGCTCAGTTACTTAGGGTAATCTCATAAAAAAAAAAAAAAAAAAGAGACTAACCAGCTATCAATGAAGACCTTATCCTGAAGCAAGGCCATGAGAGGACAAAGTGAAACCCCATCTTCATTCTGCACGAAGTATTTGGCGACTGGTGCCAGCCCATAACGTCGTTGGCCATCGCTGACGGAGCAAGCAAGTAACCACTGAGTAGCTTACGAGGACCGAAGCATCCGGTCGAGCATGGCAGGTGCATCGGAGTTTGTATTGGGCATATGGGACGCAATCTCGTGAGGAGAAATTTGTGCATCAGGACCGGCTTTGGCAAGAATTTCGAATACATTCAGTTCCATGGCTGCATTCAACACCATGGGTAATACAGAAGAAGTCACAAGCTGCATTGCATATGGGAAGCGTTTAGATTCTTCTTCATCATGGGCTGGGGTTTTTGTCAAAATCTCCATGGAACCGTGTTCTGCCATTGATAATGCAAACTGAAGTGGAAATGCTTGCCAAAGTTTTAGTGGAGTCCAGAGTTGTTGTTAATGTTATTATTTATAGATGAAATATCCACAGTGGATATTGATATTTTATTGAAAAAGTTGAGACAATTAAAATGTGCCTGCGAAGAAAAATAGAAATTTTCTACGATTAGATATAACTTTGCCATAAATTATAAAATAACAAAATTGTCATAAACAATAATGAATTCACAGGTTAGTGGAAAGAAAACTGTTAGGTACATTGCGTGTTAACTATGAAAAAATGGCGTACCAATTTACAATTACGTTGCATCATAAAAATGCATTTTATTCATTTAATTTAAAGACAACGTCACAATTCTCGTTGTTCCATTTCATTTCAAGGGGGTTACCTTCGATTTTGTGAAATATCAACTATGATATGACTGTCATTTAAGCAATTTCTATCAATTTTGGAATGATAAATGACAGAATGTAACAGAGTGGTAAAATTAAAGTTTATTGCTCCAATCAAAATCTTATTTAAAGTAAAGTTCAATGACCGCAGATGAAATTGACAACAATATATAAAATATTTGAATAAAATAATATTTTAACTCCTCGAGAAAAATAATTCTCAATATTATATACTAATAAAAAAAATTACTTCAAAAACAAAACTTTTTAAACGTTTCTAACGATGCTCTAATCCTAATGATATTATTGTTTAATCTTGGATTCGAGATTGAGTCCATGAACCTGGAAAAACGTGTTTTTCCAAAATTACATTTCTTGGCTCTTTAAATAATCGGTTTGGTGGTCCTATGAATTAAGAATTGATTTTTGAAAAGGAAAAATAATGCATGCTAAATGTGAAGCTATAAAGTAAGAGTTTTACTATTTGTAAAGCGGGGTTTGATGCTTCGGTGTATAGCCTCCTCACAATAAGGGAGTCCACTAACAAAGATTTTGAAGGTTTTCAATGTCTTAGTGATCTCGCAGAAAAGTTGATTGTAACGATAAAAATTAGGTGTATCCATTAGCTTATAGCTTTGTAACACTGGAGCTAATTCTCATGGTTGCTACTTCTATAGTAAAGAGTATTTTCTACAATAAATATTATTAAAAATAAATTGCATAATCGGATGGGAAATCAACGGTTGAATAATAGTTTGGTGGTTGTTCAAACAATTTCCACAAATTTATAAGGTCATTGGTAAGTAATAGATATGATATGTTAAGATTATAGTCCCACAGAAAATAAATCTCAATTTAAATGTAATAGTCATGTATTGAATTCGAAATATGTTACACAAAAGAGTTGATCTTTGTAATTGTTCTAAAATAATCTAAAAAATATGATGAAGCATTGTTTGTATCAAATTATGATGATTGTATTGGATTTAGAATTTGTCTATTACTATTCATTTCAATTCTCAATTATATAATTTAGTTCCGTACATCCATTGTTGACAATCAATAAAGTTAGGGTATTTAACTTTCCTTTTTAAAATAAATTAATTTCATTCTAATCACGACCTTATTTTATTTCTAATCCGAATTCGAAAAATTAGAATGCATTAAATTTCAAATTATCTATATGATTGTACAAGCGATACTATTATTCCTAATATCTATTGTTCATGTGTTAATATTATCGCATTCTAAATTTATTGTGAGTCTTCCAACACTATAATAAGCAACTAATTATCTCATTGATGACCAAACAATTAAATAATGTAATGAAAATACAAAATTAATCAAGAAACACAAGAAATACTAAACTACTAGTTTTACATTAAAATAAATAAATAATAGTATTCATCTTCATCCAATACTATTACAGATCTAGCCATCATGATTTCGTATAATTTACAAGAAGAATTATAAATAAATATTACCCCGATCATGAAAAAATCTTAATTTTCAATTTCAATGTTGAATTCTTCAATTTCTTGTTGTAATTGCAAAATCGACACGTGTGTGTATATGAAAATTCTTATAAAAAGCAACATAAATTCATAAAATAATTCAAATTTTGTAATATAGTATTGGAGTAAGAGTGTCGAACCCACATGGACTGTAATTCAAATTTCTACTAAGTACTATAATTATGTAGCCTTTATTTTATCTAGATGAATGAATTTTATAATCAATGTTTTTTTAACTAATATGGTGACGAATTCAACAAATAAATACAAGTTAGAGGAATAATCGAGCGAGGAAGCCTAGGGTTATGATTTCACCTAATTATCAAATATGATTCTCAATTATATAATTATTTTTAATCAATTTTCCAAAGTTTATAAGCAAGAACACTAATATAATTTTACTTCCTCTCTTGAGTGCCGAGTAAAAACTATTCCTATATTTCAATTCCAATATCTCTATTTCGAGTTAAAATATATAATTTATCAAGTTTATGGTTCTTAAATAGAACATGCTTCAAAGGAATTATATTTTCTCTCGCAACCTATAATTTCCTAGGTTGTGTTATTCTTATGACCACGCCTAAACTCTTCTCTCCCAAACGTCGAAACTGACTAGCATCAAATCATTCGATTAGTGGCCAATTAATTGAAAGCATTAAAATCATAACAAAAATAAACACATGCGGAAAATCTCTAAGAAATAATTAAAATTAATCAATCCATATTATCAAGTTTTTTTGCTACAATCAAACCCTAGATAATGAATTTAGCTCATGATATAATCATTTAGCTCATGATATAATCTATGAAAATACTAAAATTCATATAAAAAGACATAAGGAAGAGAATAGAAAAACTAGGATGTAAATTTTCAATTTTTTTTCTCTTGTTCTTCTTTATCTTGTTGTTGAATCTCTTGATGTTTTTCCTCCTTGCCATCTTGAAGAATTGTGTTGAGTTTCCCCTTACCTCTTGAATGTTTCTCTCCCCTAGAATTAAGTCTTAAAAGTTGTATTTATAGTATTTTGAAGTCTTAGAAGGGTTGGAGTCGTGTTGGGCAAAGAAAATAGTCCAAAAATATTAAAAATCCGTTTTCTCGCAGGTGCCTTGATGCCCAATATGGGCAATACGATGCCTAGATTCTATTGAATTTTAGCAATGTGGGAGCTGTGGTGCCCAAAACCTGGTGCTGCGGTGCCCACTTCGGATGCAAAACTATATTGCGCGTCTTTTAGGAATTTTTTTTTATCATAACTCTTTTTTCTAATATCCGATTAAGATGATTCGAGATAATTTGGAAAGATGACTCAATTGGCTACAACTTTTCTTCAAATATCATTTACCAATTCAAACATTTCCTATATCAAAAATGAGTCTCAATATGAGACTACAAACCCGGAGCATAGCTTTTTCAGTTGGAAATTTATGTGTGATCATGCTTTGACTATATTTGATCACTTTGACTTCTTTCTTCATCCAGTTGACTCTAATCACCCTCGAATCTTAGTTTTGAAAATAAAAAACTTTTGATGCCTTGCTCATTTTTCTTTTTTTGATTTTGCTCCACTCTTCGTTATTTTTCCAAAGTTCAACATTGTTATTTTCAATGTAATATGATTTTTCCATTCAACCCAATCTAAACTCAACAATGTAGACTTCAACTTCCTCATCGGACTTAATCACAAAATCAATTTCTATACAATCAATGAATTTGAACGAATGTACATTGCTTTCATCTTCATTGCTTTCTACTTCTTCATTTGTTTCTTTGTGATCAAGTTGTCATTCACTTTAAGCTCCTCTACAATCGTTGAAATTTCTTCGGATTGACCGATGGATCCGCATTCTAGATCTAAAGGTAATGAGAAATCTGTCTTTTCAATTTTTTCAAGTGGATTGCATTTCTACTTTCGAATTCATTCCAATAACTCCAATCTCCAATACATATGTTGTGCTCTTCCAACTTGGCAAGTTTATTATAATACTTTGCAATTACCCTCTCGTTCAACAGAGGGTAATTGCAAAGTATGATATCCTCATCCCAATCAATAGATGCATAATCTCCCGAAGACATATAGTCTTCATCAAATTTATTAATTGCTTGTTTTCGACATCTTAAATATTGTATGAACCCTAGAAGCATTACCGTACGGGAGTCGGTGCATGTATGCAAATAGTGTTCAGTATAATGCATTCCATAAAAAGCTGACAAAAGATACATTCTACAAGCACGTTGTTTTTATCCATGTCGAGATTACTTATTACAATTGTTCTGCTCTCTTATCATTGTTAGAATCATACATATACTATTTAAAAGTATCTGAAAAAATACCAAAGAGATCAAGGTAAGTAGCCAAAATTAACAAAATCAAAGAAAATCCAAATTAAAACAAAAGCTAGTTGGTAATAATATTAGTAAAAATCAAATAAAACAATACCCGAAAATGACGTCAAAAACTTGTCACGCGTTTTCTATACCGTGATTTATGCTGCAAGTATACGGTGTCAAGTTTTGTAATATAGTATTGGAGTAAGAGTGTCGAACTCACAGGGACTGTAATTCAAATTTTTACTAAGTACTATAATTATGTCGCCTTTATTTTATCTAGATGAATGAATTTTACAATCAATGTTTTTTTTAACTAATATGGTGACAAATTCAACAAATAAATGAATTTAGCTCATGATGTAATCTATGAAAATACTAACATTCATATAAAAAGACATATGGAAGATAATAGAAAAATTAGGATGTAAATCTTCAATTATTTCTCTTGTTCTTCTTTGTCTTGTTCTTGAATCTCTTGATATTTTTCCTCATTACTTTCTTGAAGAATTGTATTGAGTTCCCCCTTGCCTCTTGAACCTTTCTCTCCCCCTAGAATTAGGTTTTAAATGTTGTATTTATAGTATTTTGAAGTTCTGGAAAGGTTGGAGTCGTGTTGTGCTAAGAAAAGAGTCCAAAAATATTAAAAATCTATTTTCTCGCCCAGCGGTGCCTCGACGCCCATGATTCTATTGAATTTCAGCAACGTGGGCGCTGCGACACCCACTTCGGGTGGAAAACTGCACTACGCGTCTTTTAATATTTTTCATAACATTTTCTCCTAATATTCGATTGAGGTGATTTAAGATGCTTTAGAAAGATGACTCAAAGAGATACAACTTTGCTTAAGATATCATTTTCCAATTCAAACGTTTTTTATGTCAACAATGAGTCTCAATATGAGACTACAAATTTGGAGCATATATTTTTTGGTTGAAAATTGATGTGTAATCATACTTTGACTATATTTGATCACTTTGACTTCTTTCTTCATCCAATTGACTCCAAGCACTCTCGAATCTTTATTTTGAGGTTGACACAACTTTTGAGTATGTTCACTTTAGTCCTCGAACTTTGAATCTCTTACAATTTAGATATTTTCTCCAATTTGTCAACTTTTGCTTATTTCCTTCAACTTCAGCAATCTCTATCACAATATCAAGACACACATTAAAACATTCTAAAACTCGTAGAAATAAGTTAAATATCAAGTTTAGATAATATCTTTGAAATACACTCATCACACATATTCTCCATTAAAATATTATTTCAAAATGTATTTTTATTAAAAAAAAAAATCGGCTCAAACATGCATAAAGACATCCTTTCAAAAAAAAAAAAAAAAGATGCATTCCACGTGGTAGAGTTATCCAAATCACTTATAGTGAGTGGATAAATCCAAATTTGTGGCCGTAGACCGTCCAACAATTATGCAAAAAACTAGACCTTCATTGGTCCACGTACGATATAAACACAAAATTATTTTAACCCACATGATATTTAGCTTATTTTTATTTTCTATTCCAGATTAGCAATGACTCATTTTTTTTTTTCATATTCTTGACCAAATAATAGTATTTTTTTTAAATAATTGCAGCTCAACAGATAAATAATTGAAAAATAAAGAGAATACTCATTTGTTTATGTGTTGAGCTGCAATTATTAAAATCTAACCAAATTAGAGAAAATGATGATTAATATATGAATTCAACTTTACATCACACATTAGGAAAGTATTTAAAAGAATAAGTTTGGGGTATGAATCTTACGAGAGGAAAAACGATACATTTGACCATTGAAGGTCGGGATTTGAATTATTTGATGAATTTATGTTGCTTTATAAGAATTTTCATACACATACACACACAAATTATAACAAGAAATTGAAGAATTCAACATTCAAATTGAAAATTAAGATTTTTTACATTCATTCATGATCGGGGTTTATATTTATTTATAATTCTTGTAAATTATATGAAATCATGCTGGCTAGATCCGTAATAGTATTGGATGAAGATGAATACTATTATTTATTTATTTTAATTCAAAACTAATAGTTTAGTATTTCTTGCGTTTCTTGATTAATTTTGCATTTTCATTACATTATTTAATTGTTTGGTCATCGATTAGATAATTAGTTGCTTGTTATAATGTTGGAAGACTCACAATAAATTTAGAATGCAGTAATGTTAACACACGAGCAATAGATGTTAGGAATAATAGTGTTACGCCTCGCCTCCGAGTCTCAAGGAGAGTTTGTCATGTGGATAGCCACGCCACATTGGTAGGAAGTCAGCAGGAAAGCCACGGGAAGGTTAATGAAGTCAAAATGGTAAAAGAGACAAACATTCGAAGTCCTTTCACTGAAGTCTGAAACTGATGCCAAACCCCTTCTTCCTATATTGACCCCTTGCCAATATTAAGTATAGGAATAGACAATGATGTGAGGCTTTAATATAGAAGATGTGGTCACGTGGTTTTGATCCAACGATCATCACATTGGCCATGGTTGTATAAATAGTTTCTCGTAAGAAATCGAGGCTGACATCTTTGTAATCAAGGAATTAAACTCATATATATTAGAAACTCTTGAGATATTGAGGGGAAATACTTAGCAATTTCTCCATTAACCTTTCTTTACATTATAGTTGAGTACAAATTCTATTAAACACTTTGAATCGCTGACAAATTACTCCCTCAATTTATCCTTCCACATATTCTTTCAAACAAAGAAAAAGAGATATTCTTGGTTATTTGCCCGGCAGTTGTTGATAGTGCGATTGTCATTGATTCGAATTGCCGAAGTCCAAATGTTTTTATCTCTTGCCGGAGAGTGCCTCCCGCATCCATTCCCAATTGATTACTGCCGTCATTTTGGTAAAAACGCGTCAAAATCGTACTTGATGTGGCAAGAGTAGACCCGACATCTGTTGAGCTAATTTTTTTGGGGTCAACAGATTGGCACCGTCTGTGGGAAACCATATGGTTAACCACAAAAATACGTGGAGAAAAGGCTAAGCACAGTCAGGAGTTTGGCCGAAAGAGTTCTAACCTTGGAAAAATGAGTATCCCTGAAAAATGGGCTGTTAGAAACCTAAAACCTTTGAAAAAAGGGAAAATTCCGCACTAAGTGTTTTGAGAAAGATAAGTTCAAATGACGAAAGTGCACCTAGAAGGACAAGGAAATACCCTAAAGAAGGGAACCCTCACGAGCTATCCCAGCTGCTCGCCCACGACCTCCAACACGAAGATGTAAAGGGTTCAGAGGTAAGGGTAGGGTCGCAGCTAGGCTTACTAGAGAAATGGCCATAATGGCGGCCGATATGAGAAACATAACTCAGCAGAACTTGGCCATACAAGAGATGCTGATGAACATGTAGGGACGAGGAGGATATCATGTCCCTCCATATGTGGCCGCGAAGAACACATTCCCAGATCCTCAAGGATATTACCAAGATGAGGAAGAAGTCCAAATCTAAATGGTCGGACACCATCATACTAGGATGGAAGCTCCGTAGGAGAGAGAAGTCGAGGTGGATAAATCGACCAACTATGCTTCGGAAAGGCCATACGAAGCACCATTCAACTTTTCTCTGAACTACGAGCTAGAAGAGAACCTTAGAGGTTGATCAATATCTTCAATAGGATAAGTCCGGGACTACCTAGAAATAGGCAGGATCACTCATCCTAAGTGCCTAGAAATAGGCAAGCTTATCCTCCTCCTCCTCATTCTCTAGTGCTTAGGAATATGCAACATGAGTCTCGCCAATATGAAGGACATCAACCGACTTACCAGGAAAAGCCTTGGGTCCTCCCCCCTAGAAATAGCTGTGAGAGGAGGGACCAGGCTAGGAATAAAGTATGACCTTCTTAACCACCTCCTCAAACCCACCAAGGGGAGGATGAGGACTCAGATGAGCTTTAGAGATCCCGCGACCTTGATGATGATGATCATTTGCCTTTCTCAGAGGCCATAAGGAATGCTCACATGCTGAACCACTTCACTCTCCCTAAAATTCCCAAGTATGATGGGAGAGGTGACCTTGCGAAGCACATTAACAGTTTCAAAACTCATATAAATCTGAAGGGGGCCACGCAAGCTATGAAGTGCAGAGCCTTTCACTTAACCTTAAGTGGAGGGGCATAAATTTGGTATACAAGATTGCCAGAAGTAAGCATTCGAACTTGGCCCAACCTCAAGAAGATGTTCTTAAAACGCTTTGCAACAAGTAAAGAAGGAGAAAAGCCCATTTAGCAATTGCAAGATATGCGACCATAGCAAAGTGAGTCACTAAAAAGTTTATTATCCCGCTTCACAGATGAGATGACCTATTGTGTGCAAATGGTTTAGTAAAAGGGAGGGGATATTTTCTCTTCATCTGGGGGTTCATTCAAAAACTATGAACGCAAAAGTGAAAGGCTGATTAGTGAGGTCTTAAAAACGTCATACGGATAGGGAAGCACTAACTGCTTTGCGAGAAGGATTGGACATGAATTCCCTCTTTTGGAGAGACATGCATAACAAGGACCCAACCACCTAAGAAGCCATATTGAAAATGATAAGGCGCGAAATCCTCAATGAAGAATTGAGAGATCATAGGAATATAGCCAGCCAGGGTCTACCATCTCCTCAAATGCAAAGGGAAAGAGGCCCTACTTCTCATTTGATTAATCATCAGGCACCACTAAATCATGGACAAGAGCTTACTGAAGCAACACTCAATGCCGTACCTACCTTAGCTTATGACGAGGTTAATCCTGGTGCTGAAATGCATCAGCGTTATCCTTACCCGAGGCACCCACCAAGAGGGTGAGGCGCTAAATCTAGAAATAGGGACGAATCACCATCCAATTATTGCACGTACCATCAGTCCCATGGCTATTGCATTGAGAACAATTGAGACACCCCAAGACACTCCCGAAACCAAAATTAAGGAAGTGGAAGACACCTCAAAGAAATGTTCTACATATGCAAAATCAGCAGCATAGGAGTAATGAACAGTGTCGGCCCAACTGGAATGATCCTCTAAGAGGGAGAGAAAATGACACTGAATGGCCTAGAGAGGGTCAAAGGCAAAGACGAAGTCCTCACCTAACAATGAGCAGGAACCCATCAGAGAAATCGATAAAATCTTAGGAGGCTTGCATGTTGGGGGGAATCTAGGAATTCACAAAGGAATTATGCTAGGAAAGCAAATAATCCTCACATGACGAGCTACATAGTTAACCATTCTTCAACTGGGAGAACAATTCCATCAATTATATTCACCCAGGAGTTCCTGGTGGTTAATAATCAATCTACTTATCATGGAGTACTTAGGAGCCCTACTATGAAGGGGCTATGGGCAGTCACTTCCATTAATCACACATACATGAAATTCCCTAGTGAAAATAGCATTGCCACGATTCAAGGTGACCAATGAGGAGCTTGAGAATGCTACTCAAATTCCTTAAAGAAAGTGGAACCAAGAACCATCAATGTCATTGTCACTGACGTTGTCATAAGTGACTTCCCTGAATAAGGAAATGCCCCTGAACAAGGAGAAGACGTCGTTATGATCGAGGCCCCTAAAGAAGGAGACGTCTTTGACACTATACAAGCCCCTAAAGAAGGGTCAACTACTGAAGAAGCAGTTTGCTTGGAGGAGTAGGACCCTCGCATCATTGATTGCGAGCCTCAAACAGCACCTACGTAAGAACTGGAGACCTTCCCAACAGACCCCATGGATCCATCAAAATGCCTACAAGTGGGAAGTAACTTACCACTGAAAATGAAGGATAAATTGAAAAACTTCTTACTCAAAAACCTTGATGTTTTTACTTGGAAGCACGGTGACATAGTAGGCATTGACCCTAAGGTCAGTTACTAACACTTGAACATATCCAAAAGCTATGGCACGTAGGCAAAATGGAAAGCCCTCAACCCAGAAAGATATGAGGCCTTAAAAGACGAGGTTAAGAAGCTGATTGATAATGGGTTTATACGGGAATCTGTGTACCCGAAATAGGTCTCCAACCCGTTTTGGTAAAAAAGCACAATGGGAAGTGGAGGGTATGCATAGATTTTTCTAATTTAAACCAAACTTACCCCAATGACAGCTTCCTACTTCCCAAAATAGATCAGCTTGTGGATTCAACTGCCGGGCATGAGCTCCTTAGCTTTATGGATGCCATACAACCAAATTCACATGTTCCCAGCGGATGAGGAGCGTGCCTCCTTTATCACATATAAAGGGCTCTATTGTTACAAGGCTATGTCTTTCGAGTTGAAAAAAGTCGGGACAACCTACCAAAGACTTGTTAACAAGATGTTTGCCGACCTTATTGGGAGAACCATGAAAGTCTACATGGATGACATGCTGGTAAAAGTTTGAAGGCAAGCGATCACGTTACCCACGTTAATAGAACATTCCAAATTTTACGAAGGTACTGGATGAAGCTCAATCCCTTGAAATGTGCTTTTAGGGTATCATCAAGGAAATTCCTGGGTAACATGGTTAACCAAAGAGGCATCAAAGAAAACCTTGAAAAGGTCAAAGCTTTGATTGAAATGAGGTCGCTCTAAAAGCCAAAGGAAGTGCAGAGCCTCACTGGGCGAGTGACAGCCCTAAATCGCTTCATTTCCAAAGCAGCAGACAAATGCCTACCCTTCTTCAAGGTCCTCAAAGGAGGAAACAAATTCTAGTAGACGAATAAATGTAAAGTAGCCTTGCAAGAGCTGAAGAAGCACTTGGGTCATGCACCTCTTATCTATAAACCAAAAGATCATGAAGTACTGCACTTGTACTTAGCGGTAACTTCTGAGGCTCTCAACTCAGTTCAGAGAAGAAAATAACCTCCAGCTACTAGTTTATTATGTCAGTGAAGTACTCTTAGCAGTGGAAACTCGATATCCAGACATGGAGAAGTTGGTCGTTTCCTTAGTAACGGCATCTAAGAAGTTGAGCTCATATTTCCAAGCTCACGACATCCATGTGTCGACAATCACCCCATCAAGCAAGTGTTTCAGAAGCCAGATGCTTCATAAGGTTAATTAAATGGGATGTGGAACTTAGTGAGTTCGACATCACTTTCAAACCCAGGGCAAGCCCTAGCAAACTTTGTGGCCGAATTTACCCATGTTCCAGAAGTTGATGAGGAAATGGAACCCCAAACGTGGAACCTTTTAGTTGATAGGTTTTCTGGAGACACGGGTCGAGAGTAGGGATCATCTTGGTTAGCTCAAAGAGGCACAAACTCACTTGTGCTGTGAGGTTCAGCTTCAAGGCCACAAACAATGCATCATAATATGAGGCCCTCTTAGCTGGCCCAAGATTGGCAAAAGAAATGCAAGTAAAGAGGCTCATCATCAGTAGTGACTCCCAGCTAGTGGTTAGTCATGTTCATGGAGATTTTTCGACTAGAGACAAGTCTATGGCATCATACTTAAAGTTGGTGATGAGCTTCATTCCTTTCTTTGAGAAGTTTGAACTGGTACATATCCCACGCTCTAGAAATGCTCATACCGATGCAATAGCAAAGTCGGCAAGCAGTAAAGACTCCGAACTACTTACAATGGTGCCAATTGAGCATCTCTCCAGACCTTCGACTGATGCAAGTGGGACAGTAATGTGGGTTGAAGATACCCCACCTTGGATGAAGCCCATTATATCTTACCTCTCTGCCTTTGGGGAATGAAGAGGCCTAGAAGCTCAGAAGGAGAGTCGTCCTCTTTGTCTTCCAATTCCAAGACAAAGTACTGTACAAACGTGGATTTTCATTACCCCTACTGAGGTGCATCGGAGGAGAACAAGCAAACTATATACACAGGAAAATCCATGAAGGGTTTGTGGCAATCACACAGGAGGTTGGTCCTTGGCACAAAAAGTGCTTAGACAGGGATATTATTGGCCCTCCTTAAAAAAGGATGCGCAACAATTTGTTAGAAAATGTGACAAGTGCCAACGCTTTGCCACTATACAAATGCAACTTTCGCAAGAGCTGAGCGTAGTATCTAGCCCCGGCCATTTGCAAAATGGAGAATCGATCTAATTGGACCTCTTCCCAAAGGGAGAGGAAATTACAACTTCATAATTGTCGCCATTGATTATTTCACAAAATGGATAGAAGCCAAACCACTTGTCAAGATAATTGAGGCCAACGCTTCCAAGTTTTTATGGAAAAACATCATTTGTAGGTTTGAAATTCCCCATTCAATCGTATCAGACAATGGTAAGCAGTTCGATAACAAGAAGGTCAGAGGATGTGTGAGGAGTTGGGCATCAAGAAACATTTTTCCTACTCACATCACCTCCAGGCCAATGGGCAAGTTGAGGCTATTAACAAAATGATTAAATACACCCTGAAGAGAAAGCTAGATGCTTCTAAAAGAGCATGGGTCGATGAGCTGCCCCAAGTACTTTGGGCAATTAGGACAACAAGCCAAACCCTCACTAGAGAGACCCCATTCTCTATGGCCTACGGGGCTGAGGCTATGAGCCCCGTTAAGGTAGGTCTTCCATCTCCCAGGTGAATACACTTCAATGAGATAAGTAATGATGAGATGATAAGATGTAAGCTGGACCTCCTTGAAGAAATAAAGGGTGATTCTCAGGTCGATTGGCCATGTACCAAAGGAAAATGACCAGATATTACAACTCGAAAGTGAAGAAGAAGTCATTTCATTTAAATGAACTGGTACTGCGAAGGGTGTTCCAACATTCGAAAAAGCATGGATCAGGAACCCTTAGCCCCAACTGGGAGGGCCCTTACCACATCAGCGAAAAGGTTCGGCCTAGGACCTACAAAATCAAAGACATTGATGGAAAGACAAGCATCATCCTTGGAATGTAGAGCACTTGCGCAAGTACTATCAATGATGTAAGGCATCTTGTATAAACAACTTCAAATTCAATAAAATGCAGTTTTTGTTATATTAAATTATGAGTCAAAACTCTCTTCGGAAAGGCCAAACGCCTCGAAGATACATTTGTAAGAATAAACTGACCTTATAAAGGTAAAAACGTGAATTTATTACGAGGGCTTCGGAATGGACAAATCATCCGACCCTATAAAAATAAAAGCAAAACGAGTTTCCCATACTTTTGCAAATTTTAAATACAATTAGAAGTTCAGAAAACTATTAAAGTACATGACCCTCTAACACTTATTAAGGAAAAGTATGAGAATGTCTGTTATTACTGAGGTCTTGCAAACACATTCGACATTAACAACATGATTATCCAATTCAGTAAATTGTAAAGTGTTTATGGGTCTTCGCGTGGCATATTATTTGAGTCTGACTCTGAACTTATACTTACATAAGCTGAGTAAGGTATGGATTAAGTCCGACCTCCTAACACTTAACTAAGTTAATCGATGAGCTTTAACATCGGGTCAGACCCAAGCATTTAGGAGGGTATGATCTCGTTACATATTACTTCATTATTATTAAGTTGTTGTGCGTCTGATATTGTTATTAAGTTATAGCTGAAGTTATATCAAAAATTGTTATTAAAGTACAACTAGGTCAGATTAAAGTTGGCAAACACATAGAGTTGAGCAAAAGCAATAATAATGCAAAAGTTGAATAAGATTGAATAAAGAAAGCAGATCTTCATTGAGCTAAATAAGTTTATTTACAATAGATAGGCCGAGGCCATTACACTTGATTGAAGATTGAAATGAATACAATTGAGTTCTAAAGCCTAAGGGGGGTGGGGGTTGAGGAGCTACAAAGGGTACAATAGCATCAGGGACAACTTCTTCAGCAACATCTTCATCCAGTTCAATAACCTGGGCCCCTTTAACCGGAATTTGAGGTCTAGACTCCCCAACATCTTCCTCAAAGAACTCAACCCTTCGCTATGAGGTGTTGACGCCTCTGTTGTGCACCTCTATCCATTCTATGACCTCATAGTAGGCATACTTGTTCTGAAGCATTGGTATGCCTCAGTTAGATGAAATTGGCCATGAAAGATTTCTCAGCATCGCTGCTGGCACGTTCAACATCACTTTAGACCGTCTCCACCTCCTCAATAAGGCCAGCTACTTGGGACATTAGCTCTACCACCTGCCTCTTCAAGGTAGAGTTCTCCTTGTTGGTCTTCTCAAGGGCCTCAGTCACCAAACATTGATGAGCGTCAGACGTCTCCACTATCTTCGTAAGTGAGGCCACTTCACTTTGAAACAAGTGAACTTCTTGTTTCAACTTCTCAATTTTCTCCAGAGCCAAAGTGAGCTTCAATGACTCCTTCTTTTCCCTTTTAGCCGATATCTCAGCCCCAACCTCAGCCTCAGCTTTAGCCTTGCTGGCAGCGTCCTCTGCCTGAGAGGCTTTGTTCGTAAACTCTTTATTTGTTCTTTGGAGGGTTTTAAAAAGGGCCTCCATCTCTACAGCCATGCCAAACGAGCCACCGTCGTAGCGATGACGTCCACAACATCGCTTGTTTCAACAAAATTCTACCACTTCTCAGTCCAAAATTTGTGGAACGTCGTCGTGGCTATCTGAACCTCTAGAGGCAGAAGTACGAGACCTCAGACTCAAGTTCATTGGACTTTTTGGCCAAGGTTGGTTTGTCTTAGGAGCGATCTGAAGTTGTGGATTCGCTCGAAGTCCTCAACTTCTTGCCAGGTTCCTGCTTATGGGGCTCTGAGGTAGTTGGTCGTTTCTGCCCCACAGAAGCTACAGCAATCGATGCTGCAAGCAAAGTTTCCTCAGTAGGCACCTCGGAGCGAGGAAGAGGAATGTTGTTAGAGCTGCCCATCCCAGTGGTGGACACCCTGAACTTCTTTTTACGCTCCTTGCTCACCCTTTCTATTTTATCCCTCACCTACTTTCATCCAGCAGATGAGGGTTTCATGCCTTTACGGCTAACTATTGAGGTGACAACCTAGATGGTGGCCATGTCGGGGGTAGGAGGCTTCCATTTCTCAAAGTTTTCTACAAGGAAAAAACACGAGGTCAGACATAAGCAAGTAAACAGATAAATGATGAATTAAGGAATAAATATAAACTAATGCATACCTTTTCAAGCCATTAAACAAAGTTCTTCATAGAACCACTGCAACACGACTAGACGCTCGAAGTCACAGGATGAAGAGGATCGGTGATAGATTTTCGACAAGATATCTCAATCACTCTCGTCAAAGTCTAAGCGTTCCACAGACCCTGCAAAATGATCACAATTAGTTAGTAAGAAATTCAATAAATTGTAACAAGAAAAGTGCATAAATAACACTCACTAGGTTCAGAGTAGGAGGTCGGGACTTTGACATTGGGAACAATGTCACCCTCGCACTCCTTCCGCTTTTCCCAAACCCAGAGCCAGGTCTCCTTCTATCCTTTGATGGATGAAGGGAGACCCAATACAAAAGGAGAATGTGCCCCCACAGGCACAAGGAGTACCAACCTTTAGAATCCCCATTGCCTAATGACCTAAACTGATAAATGGTTTAGAAGACATGAAGGGGCATGTCCTCGCCTAGGGAAGTCTTTTTCCAAATGAAATAAAACCCTATTGATTGGGCCCAGGCGTTAGGGATGAGTTGGATGGGGGCCAGTTCGTAAAACCTAAGGACAACTCAAAGAAAAGGATAAAGAGGCAGGCGAAGCCCAACTTTAAGAAGAGACTCACTGATGGTGACGTAACCTTGCCTCGGGTAGGAGGCTCGCTCAGTAGGAGAATGGGATATGAGTTCTATGTCATACGGGATTCTATATTTTTCCCTAAGGTTTGCAAGGTGGGTCGGATCTACACAGGATGGAATTTTGGCTGCCCTCAGGCTATGTCATCATCATCCTCGACACCACCCCCAGAAACAGTGGCTCCTCGTCCAGCCTCAATGGCCCTGGTGAGGTCAGTCGTATTGGTTATCTCGACCCCTAACTCACTAGCTATTTCACAAAGGTCTACGTTATCCCCAGAAGAAGTAGAAGAGGCCATTAATTCAGAAAATTGATTCAAAGTTAACAAATAAGAAAAAAAAAAGACAACAGTACTTACGAGTTTCTTGAAAAATAGGAGAATAACACTAAACGTGAAAGTGACAAAGAAAAAGGGAAGAAGATCAGCAAATAGACGAACACTTGGGGGAAAATTTCAAGAAAACTTGAAGAATTCTCGAAGCAAAATTTGAAAGATTTGAAGGACTTTTGAAAAGCAATGAAGTAGAAATTCGTGCAAAGGTAAAGAAAATTTCTTCAAAAATTTGTGCCTTTTATAGGCAGACCCACTCAACCTCAGCCGTTGGATCACGATCCGAACCATCCAACCGTTCATTCAAAATTTTAAATATGAACCACCCAGCACATCTGACGCTTCGTCTTCAAAAGCCCAGATCCAGACGACTGCCACACGTGCCCTCATGCATCTAAGATTTCTAAAAGAACGTGGGGAACAACCATCATTGCGCATTAAATGTGGCGACGGTGGTGTGCATGGGAAGTTGTATTGTTTCGTTTGCTTTTCTTGGAAACGCACCACGAAATCAAATCATTGAAGCGTCATAATTAAGGATGCCTCGTGTCTTTCAATATCATTTCAAAATAATAAACCCCTCGTAATTATCAATTCTGAGGCTTTGTGAGCATAAGACCTTTCCCATCTCTTACAGTTCGGATATATGAAGAAACCTCGGATGAATGAAGGAACTTCGAAAATGTAAAGGAGCTTCGGGGAAAGTAACTCTGAGTTTCTCCACTCCAACGACCTCTTCCAGAGTAGATCAGAAAGGTAGAATTTTATCAAGTAAACCGCTTCGGATGATATTCACAGGGGGTCTGCACGAATTATATGAGCATTCCCCTATAGTGATGTAAAGAGCTATCTTCCCCTCTTTCCCTTATATTAGAAGCTTGTCATTTCAAAAATTATACAACACTTGAAGTCCATGCTACTTTTGGGTCATGGAATTCCACAAGTAGATGGCTGGATTGTGGTGTGTTTCTTGTTTAGGAACATCAATTCATCTTGTTATGCTGCTTAAAACTACTTTCCAGTTGTGGGTTTATTTCAGGTTTTTCTATTTCTTCTTGCAAAAGACGAACTTATAATATTAGAAGAAAGAAAATAAACATCAAAATTGTTCGTTTTATTTGTTTTTGTTCCAAGAAGAAAAATGATACTTAAAAAATGTCTTTTTTCATAGTTAACAGCCACTAACCTGTGAATTCATTATTGTTTATGACAATTTTGTTATTTTATAATTTATGGCAAAGTTATATCTAATAGTAGAAAATTTTTATTTTAATTGTCTCAACTTTTTCAATAAAATATCAATATCCACTGTGGATATTTCATCTATAAATAATAACATTAACAACAACTCTGGACTCCACTAAAACTTTGGCAAGCATTTCCACTTCAGTTTGCATTATCAATGGCAGAACACGGTTCCATGGAGATTTTGACAAAAACCCTTGCCCATGATGAAGAAGAATCTAAACGCTTCCCATATGCAATGCAGCTTGTGACTTCTTCTGTACTACCCATGGTGTTGAATGCAGCCATGGAACTGAATGTATTCGAAATTCTTGCCAAAGCCGGTCCTGATGCACAAATTTCTCCTCACGAGATTGCGTCCCATATGCCCAATACAAACTCCGATGCACCTGCCATGCTCGACCGGATGCTTCGGCTCCTCGTAAGCTACTCAGTGCTTACTTGCTCCGTCGGCGATGGCCAACGACGTTATGGGCTGGCACCAGTCGCCAAATACTTTGTGCAGGATGAAGATGGAGTTTCACTTTGTCCTGTCATGGCCTTGCTTCAGGATAAGGTCTTCATTGATAGCTGGTTAGTTTTTTTTTATTATGAGATTACCCTAAGTAACTGAGCTGAATGAATCTAAAGATTCATGTTAAAAACTATGAGTGATTTGGAATATATTTAACTTGTTCAGATTACAAGATCAACTTATGTGATTTAACTCCATAATAGGTACAAATTAAAAGATGCGGTTCTTGAAGGAGGTGTTCCGTTTGACAAGGTTCATGGTACTCATGCATTTGAATATCCTGGAAAGGATCCTAGGTTCAATCAAGTTTTCAACAAGGCAATGACCAATCATACAACTGTTGTTATGAAACAAATTCTTGAGCACTACAAAGGTTTCGACCACCTCAAAACTCTGGTCGATGTTGGTGGGAGTCTTGGCGTCACCCTCAACATGATCACGACGAGATATCCCACCATTAGTGGGATCAATTTCGATTTGCCACATGTTATACGAGAGGCACCATCCTATCCTGGTATGATTTTGTTCTTTCGATCTCGTTTACTAACTAGTAAAAGCTTATAAATGCTCAAAATTGAAGTTAAGTTTTGGATGCAGGTGTCAAACATGTTGGAGGAGACATGTTTGAAAGTGTTCCCGGAGGAGATGCCATTTTCATGAAAGTAAGTAGAGAATTTCGACATTGATAATTAAATTTGTGTTTGTGGAAGATGCAATGATATAATGGTGTTTATGTATGTATAATGGTGTTTGTAGACCCCGACCCGACACTATTCAAGACACTTCATGTTATTTTTCCATCAAGTCATGTGTGATGTCACATTTTTTATATATTATTTAAATTTTTTGACACCCAAGAAATATTTAGCATATGTTCGGCCTTCGTTCTTCCAAAAACTCATTTTTTTTTTCAAAACTCATTTTCAACCGTACATTCTCCCATAAAATAATTTTATACGTAAATTGAAATTTTTTCTTATTTTTTAACTACATTTTCCAAAAAATAACTATTTCAAAAATATTTCTCCCCAAACGGCTTAGAGATACCTCTCGATCAATTGTAAAATATGTCATGTGTTGTGTCCTATATTAAAAAGTATGAAACAAACATATATTACATAAATCTAAAAGTTAATAGGATTTAAATGGTTTGGTTTGAAAATTTGTCAAAAACCGCAAAAATCGAACCGCTTACACCCCTAATTTAAAATTCTTTTGACATATTTCCCCATTCGCGTGAACGAATTTTTTTCTCTTAATAAATTCTAAAAAATATTAAATAATATTCATAATTTATCTATCAAAGTCACAACTTTGGTACACTAAATTTCTTATATTTTCAATAAATTTTTAATTGCAATTTCAATTTAATTTGTCATATTGAAAAGGCTGAACTTTAATTTGTGCATAAAAACGAAGTTTTGTTTTTCCTTTTTTTTTTTTTTTTTCCGTTACAACGTAAAAATAAACCTTTAAAAAATCATCAAAAAAACATATATTGAAATAGTATTCGTTATATTTATTTGTTCCTAAAGTTTTTATTACAGTATTTATTATTTAATTATTATTTATTAAGAAATTGTGCACGTACGGAGAGCAATTTGTGCGCACATGAAACTTTCCGAGCGCGAACGAAGAAATAATTTTAGGAGGGTTTTTTTTTATTAAAATTAAAACCTATAAATAAAGTATTTTTGTCTATTTTCAAATAAAATATCAAAATCATTCAATAATATTTTAATTGTTTTTTCTAGCAGTGAGTTAGAGATAGATATAATTTATTTTGCGTGTTATCACGTCTCCAAATAAGTCGAAAACATCGAAGGTGTCTTTACCTGGCCGGTGAGGTTGTAAAGAAATAGTAAGGCCAATTTGAAAACAACTATAATAGGAAAAATGTCGCGTATATAAAAATAGCATGTTTGTATGTTGTATAAATCTCTCATTAAAAAACATACAAGTCTGAACCAACGAAAATCCATAGAATAAATCAAACAAATTTGTTCCATTAATGGAAAAGCAATAGAGGAGAAAAACCCTATAAAATTACATAATGTGTGAATAAAATGTAAATAAAAAAACATTTAGCTGGACAAACAAAAAAGTTGAGGGAAGGAAAAAAAATCAACTGGAAACTATTCTGATGTTTGTTAACGTTGCAACGATTTCGTTGGTTTATCAAACTATCGATTCTTGAAAAGAAGGATATCTAAGGGATGTTTATGATGCCGCATCAATTTTTTTTGTTGAAGTTTTCTTTATCTTGCCGAAAGCTTTAGCATTGTAGGAGGTGAAGCCAATTTGAAGGCAGTTATAATAAGGAAAAATGTCTCACACCATCTCATATATAAAAGCAGAAGGTTTGTTTTGTGTCGTGTAAATCTTTCATAGAATAAAGATGAAAGCCTATAATAACAAAAATCCATAGAATAAATCAAACAAATTCGTTCTAGTGATGTAAAAGCAATAGAGGAGGAAAAATCTTTAAAATTACATAATGTGCAAAAAAAAATGTGAACAAACAAACATTTAGTTGCATAAACAAAAATATGGAAGGAAGGACAAAAATTGAACTTAAAACTAATTTTGTGGTTCTCAACGTCGTAAACATTTCGTCAGTTCATCAAACTATCAGTTCTTCAAAGCAAAGATATCCAATGGATGTTTGTTATGCTGCACAATATTTTTTTTTTTTTGTTGAAGAGTCATATTTCATTTGCTTTATCTTGCCAAAAGCGCTAGCATTGTAGAAGATGAATTCCAGTAAATTCATCAATCAGAGAAAGATGAATAGTAATGAGAATTTGATAAACTTCACAAGCTGCAACGAAGAAATAAACTATCATTAGATTGAACGGAAAGAATATAAAAAAGCCGACTGAAAACTAATATCACAGAGCAGTGAATGATTTTTAAAAGACTCAAACTCGAGTAACAACACTAGATAATATTTATGGCTCTCATTAACATAGATCCAAAACACGATCAACATAGGTATAATAAGATGAAAGAGAGTAGAAAAAGTGGTAAACACGAAATAGTTGTTGAACATTATGTTTTAAGGTATATCAAAGTTAAACACTAAAAAAAATTGTCAAATAATTATAACTAATTTTCATTAATAAGATGAAAAAAATAGGGATATCACAGATTGAATTTTATATTTGAGTGTTTAAGTGTTCCCTTATTGTTCGTTGCACAAAAAAATTATTTTTGTAGTGATAGTAGTAGTCATGTGGAAAGACATATTAACTAATTCTAACATATTTATTTTTATTGGTAGGGTCATAGGCAAAAAAATAGGCAAAGTATAGTAAAATGACATAAATATGGAAAAAGAACAAAAATAAAATGTGCAGCGCAAATTTGTTGCGAAGGCATATCAAACGGTATCACTAAACGAAATTGTTAAAACAATTATGAATAAATGATTAAAAAAAATTAGAAAGCTCTCAATTTCAATTTGATATTCAAACGTTTAATTCTTTCCTTACCTCTCTTGGAAAACTCTCTATAGCAGTAGTGATGTGAGAAGCCATATTAACTATCACGAGCTTTATGTTTACCTTGGTAAAAAAAATGAACATAGACTGGAAAAAAAAAAAAAAAAGACAATCATATTAGATTATTAGACAATTAAAAAGATCATTAGTCTAAGTTAAGCATATACATGGAAATCTAAATTTCTAAAAACAAAGCAAAAGCCTTTATGAAGTAGTTGATAGTTGATTCAATTCGATAACGAACAAGATGAACGATAAAAAATATTCATAAAGAATGTAGGTATACGAATGTACAAATGAAATGATTTCTTTGTATACGATATTTTTAGTACATGTGGTATGCAAAGTATCACTGTTCAATGGTTTAAGTAAGACTTTGATAGATGTACTTGTTTTTGCTCTTGATAATGCTACATAAAGCTGACCATGACAAAAAATTGATTCTGGAATATATAAACCAACAAAGTCAAGTGTTTGACCTTGTGCTTTGTTAATTGTCATTGCAAAACATGGCCTAATTGAGAATTTAGTTCTTTTAAATGGAATTGAATTTTGATCGCTCTTAAGAGGTATAAAAGGAATCCTTGGCAAAAAAGAATGCTTCCCACAATATTCACCAGTAGTAATTTCAGCAAGAATTATGTTCTTCTCAATTTTTCGACAAGTAAGACGTGTCACATTGCATAACCCTTCAGAAGGATTAATATTTCGTAATAACAGTACATGACAGTTTACTTTAAACTTCAATTCATGTGATGGAATACCATTTGAGGACAAACTATTTAAAAAATCTTCCTGCAAGGGTTGTTCTGATTTGTCAATTGATTCATCAAAACTATAGTAAGTGTAGAAGTCACCAGGAATAGTTTCAAGCAATATGTTGTTAATATGATCAACACATTCGTTTGTAGCTGTAAAAATAACTCGATTTGACATGAGATATAAATTATCAGCAAATGATTTTATATTTGGGAAAACATCATGTATTAGAATTTTTAAGGATGTAATTTCATCTTCAAACGGTAAAATTATATTATCTGGGAGTTTAATACATTTACAAGAATGTTCATGCTCTGTTCCATTTCCAATTCTAAGTAAGTAATTGCAAAATTCGGGATCAAACTTTGCCCTCATGTTCTCAACTAATGGCAAATATAAAAAAAAAAGGCCACATATGGGAAAATACCAATGAAGCCCTCCTTATGTCTTCTTTTTTTCCTTTTTGTACAACTGGAAGGACCTGACGAAAATCTCATCCGAAGACTATAACTTTACTGCCAAAAGGCAAATTAGAATCTGTAATATCTCTGAGCATCTTATCTACGGCTTCAATGGCACAACGATTTACCATGGTTGCTTCATCCTAAATTATTAATCAGACCTTTTAAATAAAATTCCTAACGGAGATTGCTTACTAACAGAACAACAAATTTCACCAGTTGTGTCTAAATGAATTTTAAATCTTGAATGAGTTGTTCTACCCCCAGGTAAGAGAGATGCAGATACTCCGGAAGACGCAGTTGCCAAAGCAATTAAATTTTGAGAACTCACACTTGCTAGGAGTGCTTTATATAAAAAAGTTTTACTTGTTCCACCTGGACCATCGACAAAGAAAGCACCACTTGATTCCAAGTTTATTCTTTTCATTATTGTATCATATGCAAATTGTTGTTTGTCATTTAAGGTTATTGTATCAACATTGTCATTTTGAACAATCAAATTATTTGTCTCTTCTGTAATCATTCTTTTTAACCGTTCCTTTTCGTCTATATTTACATTGAATGATACAATTTCAAAGTCGTTAATATTTTTGCCCAATGGTTCTAAAATAGAGCTGAGATCCTCTAGCCCCCGTACTTCGGCAGCTTCAATGGATATATTTTCGTGCACGTAATCATCAATCATGTAAGCTTTGAATTTATCCCACAATAACTTTGGATTAGTAGGATTGCAAAGCAAAAGGATTGTGGCAAATAAACGTCTTAAAGAAAATGGCATTTCATAAAGAATAGCTTCAGATAAACATTCTTCACAATGATTATCTCCACTTAATAGACCATATAGAAATACAGCTTCTCTATAAGTTGTAGTAGTTACCCCATTTGAAGTTCGTAAAGATTGAAATGATGTTGGCCCACGAATATGATTAAAAAGAATGCGAAGAAAATAACGCTCGCTTTTAGAAGGATTTGCTGTGACAATTCGGCCTATGACAATTTATTTCTTTCTTAAAGTCCAAATCTTTGTATGTGTATTCCAAACAAAATGTGTAGGGAAATCTCGATACAATAATGTTCACGCAAATTCATTAACTTCATTGATTCGAAAAAATTCGGTTAACATTGTTCGCCTCATATTTTCATTGTTAACAATGGTAGATAAATCATCGTTCCCATTGTACGTTACTTGGTGTTGGTCTTCGAGATGCAACTGTAAAGAATAGACAGTAAGACAAATTTCGGCCAAATTGAAAGAAAAAATTCGCCACATAGCTTCAGGTGGAGATATCCATTTCACAGATTGATAAGCAGAGATTTCGTCAATTTCTTTTTCTTGTTCATTTGGGCCAATTAAGAAATTAATACGATCATGTCCTTTGTATACATATTTGTACAAATATTTTACAGCTTTGATAGAAGAACATACTTCAACATTTATATGACAGTCATAATTTGCACTTAAATAAGGATTATATGGTACAACCCATTGGTTGTTTAACATCTGGCCTCTAACTTTAATATAAATACCAGTATCACGACGCCTATACAATGGGTAAGAATTATGACCAAATATAGTAGTGCTACAATAATCTCGAGGATATTTATTTTTACAACCTTTATTTAGCTCCATACATACGTTGGTTGGATTTAGATTTCCACAAGGACCGTGCATATTATGTTTAACAATAACTGAATGCAAATGCGAGAATTTGGTTTTGTCAGGAATTTCACATGACACAATTTTATCAACATTTTCAGCACATGAAACCTTGTGGCTACGGTTAAAAATTAACAATAGATGTGCATGTGGAAGGCCTCTTTTTTGAAATTCAACCACAGATATATGAGCAATAACAAGGCCTAAATTTTTTTTTTGTACAATTCATCTTTTAGTTCTTCCAATTTTGCTCTAAATATTCGAACGATTAAATCAGGTCGATTTTGGACTTCGTCATTATGCCTTAATTCTTGCTTAATCTCGGGCCAATTGGGGTTACATGTTATAGTTAAAAATACATCCGGTTTTTCATAACGTTGTACAATAGTCATTGCATCCATATATCTTCGCAACATATCTCTAGGCCCACATGTAAATGATTGAGGTAAAACAAATTTTCTTCTAATTTTGTACCCTCTTGTTTCTCCGTTTTGAACACTGTCTACAATACCTTGATAAAGTTCAGCACATATTTGTTTTTGATTATTACGAAAATAGTCTAATCTAGTAGTTTCAATTTTAACAAACATATCCACAACTTATTGTTGAAACAATCTACCACTATGAAGCAATATAGATTTACCTTAACATCTTATTTGTAACTTGTATGAATAGTATTCTCGACAAGAAACCTGAGATCGATGCTTAGCTCCATTGAGCACTATATATGATGAGAAGCCAAATTTAGTATTGATTTATAATATTTACATTCACATAATTAGGGAATATATAAAACCATATATATATAAACCTTGATATTCTTTTTCGATAATTTCAGATGCAGACGTAACTGGGTTAGCAAAAGTTGCTAAATTGGGCAAATTTGTAGCTTGATTTTTGCATCGATCAATACCTTCATGCCAACCAGGTTCTCCATATGGAAAAAGCAAAGGGTATTGCAAAGGATCATAACAACCATAATAATAATGAACCTTATGCGAATCACCAGAATGCCCATATATAGTAATATCACGAATGTTAGCATTGACATTTTTATCATCCTCAAGCCATATAGCAGCTACTTGAGACGTTGTGGGTGTATTGAAGACTCTTTGATCAAGGCCTGGATAACATCTTATATGTATTTGATAGTTTTGTAGGTTTGTTATATCACTTAAAGATCTAAAAAATCGGCAGTATGAATTTATTTGGAGAATTTCAATTAAGCTCATCAAGGTAGATTCAACAAAACCATCTAAAATTTTCATACGATTTGCAAGTTCATTATCTGTATAATAAAAATATAATTGCATATAACAAGGTCTATTATTTTTAGGTATAAGTTCGTTTACATAATGATATACTTGACCTTGAACTCTAAATGTATATATGCCTTTATATGATTTAAACAATTCTTTGTCATACTTTACACCAAATGAAGTAAATGCAAAATGGTTATTATATCCCCTCACTAATTTTTTAAACTCTGAACATGTTGGTTCTGTAGAGGTAAACAAGTTAAATAGTATAGGTGGTGAATCACAAATAAAAAGTTTAATTTTTCTATCAGAGCAACAAAATCCTTTACTTTTTTTATAAATTCTTTTTGCGCCACAATGTTTACAATGAGTACATATTGGTAATACATACGGAGTAATTGGGATATCCAATAGGGGCAAACTTCCTTGTAATTCAACGTTGGAAACGTTGGTAGTAAAATCATTCAAAGTAGAAGACTCAGAATTTTTTATTGTAGATTTCGACGACGCACCTAAATGATTATTTCTAGGTAAAATAGGGTTAGCTATTCTTTTTCGATGATCTATGTATCCAGTTCTAAGCCGTTGCCGACGATCCTTATGTCTTAGATTTTGTTGGTGTCGAATGAAAGTATTATATGATTCATTTGCAATTTCAAGATGACGAATAGTAGGCTCTCCAGACATGGTTAAGGCACCTATAAAAAAAAGGTTCAAGTTCTAAGTAAAAAGTATGAAATAAAACAAAGCAAAATAGCAAAAAAGATAATAGATACTGCATGTTTCGTTTTTATGTAACAGGAACAAAAAGACAACAGGGGAACAAGATTAAGAACATAGTCATAGGCAACCTCATAACCCAAAAAACAATTTGAGCGAGAGGAAAAAAACCGTGACGATAAGAAAAACAAAACCGTGAATTCGTATGTCTCTTCACTATCTATGAAGGAGTATTAATCAAATTGATTGAAATAGGAAAAGTTAAAAAGATAGGATTTCAAAAAAATTCTGAAGAAATTAAATAGAATATGGAAAAAACATTTAACCAATACTTTAAGTTTTTTATATAATAATAATAATTGCCTAATAGTATTGTAAATATTATATCATGGCGTCTAATTTTTTTCGCGCAAACATTTTCAAAGTAACTTAAATCAAGTTACTATTATCCACACACCAAATGCGTATTATTTTTGTATTATGTCGAGTCATGCCATTGGAAATGTAGGCGCGGGAAAATGTATAACCAAGGAAAACACACAGTAAAGAAACGTCATAAAATCTTGAACATGAGGAAAACAAAAAGCTTAAATTCGCTAATGCCCTCATTATTTGTAAAGTGGTACTTTGTTTCCAAGAATGTCAGCAATAATATAATAAATAATAAATAAGTTGATAAGTAACATGATGTTGATAATTAAATTGATTGAATGAAACAACAAAAGATAAAACAAATATTTATCAAGGCTGATAAGGAAAAAGGTAAGTTGGCTACCAAGTTCAAACCAGTATAAGTGCAAAAACGAAGGAGGCAAAAATGAAATCGAATGAAGTAGCGATTGCATAAGACCCAAAGAAATCCCGCAGGGATAAATAAACTATGGAAGGGTTATCGGTCATATAATGATAATAAGTCGACATTTTATATAGTTTTGCCTAATAAAATTTCAAATTCTATAGCACGATGTGTCAATTTTTTCCTTTCTTAAACAAACACTAATTACGAAGAAAAAGTAAAACATTTTTTTTATTAGGTAATAATCATTCTCAACAAAAATTGTATTTTAAGGTTAAACAAACAAAGTATTGGGGAAAAAAAAAACTTAAATAGGCATATGTTTTTATTATTTGAAAGGGTGTTATTTGTTTTCAAAAAAATAGTCAATTTGAATCCCCGCAGCAAGAATAATATAATAAATAATAAATAAGTTGATAAATAATATGAAGTTGAGAATTGAATTGATTGAATGAATGAAATAAGAAAACGTACAATTTGATAAAAAAAAATAGATATTTATCAAGACAGGTCAGACAAAAAGTAAGTTGGATATCAAGTTTAAACAGTATGAATGCGAAAATAAAGGAGGCAAAAATGAAATAGGATGGAATAGTTGATTAGATAAGTTATAAAGTATAAACATTTAAGTCGTTAACTCAACTATTGATAAAATGAAACCTGAAAGAAACTATAAACATTGTTTATAAGGTACTATCAACGAGGAAGCAATACCTTTTTATTCGAGCAAAAAAATCGAGAGGTGATTGATAGCTTAACCCTGCATAATAAATACCAATGAAAAAATAAGTTGGAAAGAAATTCAAAATCGACGAAAAACAAAATACAAATTATAGAGCGCTCAATTTTGTTAATAATAATTATAAATAATAAATACTAAAATAAAAACTGCAGGGAATTAAAATTTATATTTTTCAAAACGACAAAGTACATATATCACTACTCTATTATATTATATAGAAGTAAAAAAGTGTAAATAAAATTTTATGTTGAAAATCTAACATATTGAATATATTGTAGTTGTAAATTTGGTAGGTGAATTAAGAATATTTTGGTGGGTGAATTAAAAATATTATTTAGTGGTCTGTACAATTGATAAGTTTAAATCCAAAATGTAATAAATTTAATGTATTGTATTTGTAAATTTGGTAAGATGTAAAAAAAAAAAAAAAAAAAATCTGTTAACGAAAAAATTTATATACTTTAAAAAAGGAAAAATATTCCGTGCACAAACGGAGAGTAATTTGTGCGCACAAGAACCTCTCCGTGCGCGCACGGAGAGTTACTCGCCGTGCGCGCATGGAGAGTAATCCGTGCAGCGCACGGCTGCACGGAGAGTTACTCTCCGTGCGTTGCTCCGTGCGCACACGGAGAGTTACTCTCCGTGCAACACGGAGAGTTCTCTCCGTGCGCATACGGACAGTTACTCCGTGCGCGCACGAAGAGCTATGCCGTGCACCTCAGACTAACTTTCCGTGCACACACATAATTTGAAGTATTTTTGATTTTGTATTTTAAAAAAAATATAAAGTATGTTTGGTCATCTCTTTTTATAAATAATATAAATAAATAATAAAAATAGCAAAATCATCCAATAACATTTAGGCCAGGAACTCAGATATTGACGATGCTGCTTCAACAACATCTCAATAGTAATATAAACATTTAAGGCGCTAACTCAAATATTGACGAAATCAAATCTAAAGAAGAATATCAGAATTGTTTACATGCAAGTAAAAAACTAATTAAACATTATTCAAGCAAGATAAAGACAGAGCTAAATTTACCTTTTCAACCGAGCAAAACGAACAGAAGAAAAAGCAATAGATGGCGAATAGTTTGACCATGCGTAACGGGAAGGAATAAAAATCCGGCAACCAGTATACAAAATGCTGAACTTGCACGGACACGATGAGAGGAGAAAATTTGAGAAGCACAAATATGATTATGTCGAATCGAAAGGTGAATAAATTGTTGTGTAGCTTCTATATTATATATAAAAATAGGTCGGCAAAAAATGTTGAACTTGGAAAAGTAAAAACAAATATTCACGAAGGCGATCATCGTGTGCATGTTTATTTAATTAAAAATATGGTTTAAATATCAAACTGAGGGTGCAAAAATATCAGGGATTTGCCATCTCAATGGAGATCAAAATAGATATTTAGGTTTACAGACACACGAAGTCGGTTGTAAATGAAAGTAAGTTGGTTATGAGCTGAAACCAGTTTAAGTGTGAATAAAAATAAGTCGGCAAATAATGTTGAATTTGGAGAAGTAAAAACAGATATTTACAATATAGATCAAAACAGATATAGGTTTAGAAACACACAAAGTCGGATGCAAATGAAGCGGCTGCAAATGAAAGTAAGTCGGTTATCTACCGGTTTAAGTGTGAAAATGAGGGTGCAAGATTGAACAGTAACTTTGCTATCCCCTCTTTTAATAGAGTAGTGATTTGACAATCTACATATGGAAATATAGCAGAAATTTGTAGTTTCAAATTTCAATTCAGAACCTAACAAGATGCAACAAAACAATTCAACTCTGCTCGATCTTACCGGCAAATCGAGCTTGCATAACGACAGACTAACATTCACATTAAATTTGCACCAAACTTTTTTCGAATTATTTTACATGTACCGAATTTCTTATTTACTACTCACAATGAGAAGAGAGATCACATTATCGAAATTTTTAAATAAACGCGAATTTCGCGCATTACACGAGGGTAATCCATAACGTACAAAATTTACCCAATTTTTTTTTATCAAAGTGCTAAAAACGACGAATTTGACCAATTTCTTTGACAGTTCATTACATAGGTGCCATCATTAAAAGAATTTTGTCCTTTTTAGGAAATATTAAAAAATATATAAAAGCTGCCACCACAACTTAAACCAATCAGATGCCACCTAATTATGACACAATTCAACATTATCCTCTCCAGCCCATAGTGTTTCTGCTTCATGTACTAATTGGCGTTCCAAACCCATTTAAAATGAAAAGAATTACTACTACACTTGGAAGGGCAAACTGAGTCATGTTTGATGGGATTAAAGTTAGATTATAAGTATATTTGAAAAAAAAAAATTGATGAAATATGTAGTTGAAAAATTATTGATCCCATGAAATATACAATTAAATTTAATTTTTGATTTTGAATCTTTGACTTCAATTAAAATTTATATTTTAATCCCTATTGAACAGGGATTGAGTAGCAAACTAAAAATTAAAAAAATTGACGTTGAAAGTGACATTATAATCTTTTTTTTTTTTTTTTTTTTTTTTTCTACGAGACAGGCGGCTCACTCGACAGCATCCAAATGAGGACTCACTTTCAAAAATACCGTGTTGACGGGGTACATGTCGTGCCTAAGGCGGACGCCACGTGTTACTTTAATTCGCCGCCCTCAAATCTCACCTAATTTTTTTTTTTAAAAGCTCAAATATAATAACTTATTTAATTGTACTTATGGAGCTGGTTGAGATTATAAGGTGATTAAAATTAAAAAATTATGTGTGTGATGGAACAAACCAGGAAGCAGACAGAGGAATGGGGTCCACGCGGCAAAATTCAGCTCCGGCGCCTTTCGGTAGGGCCCTTTTCTGCGCCGGCGGAATTTGTGGACTGTCTACTTTGATAGCCTCCTGCTTTTTTCCATGCTAATATTTAACGGATAAATGCAATTTTAATATTTAAAGGCTCCATTTTATAATCAAAGTAAGAGCATGTTTGGTACAGCTTAAAATTCAATTAAAATTGAAAATATGATCGTTATTGGGTCCCACCCATCTAATAAAAGTCAACAATAACGACTATATTTTTAATTTTAATTTCTACCAAACACCCTCTAAGTGTCTTGACGAAAGAATAAATTTTATAATAGTAATTACTAATTATTTAAATAATAGAGGCGTTTTATTTCTTAACTTTTTCTTGATTCGCCTTTTTTTTTTTTTCTGATGGAAAATTATTTCCAACTTTTACTTTTTACATTATAATCTATCCACAATCAACGATCGTAGCACTGTCAATTATTATCTACGACGTCATCAATGACAAAACGTCATGACATCCGTATTGATATTTTTACCCAAAATCATAGACAAGTATTGTACAACAATAATGCACGTGGTCATTGACGTAATTTTAGTTGATTATCATTTGCTACTTTTTAACTTTTATTATTACTAGTCTATTGCCCGTGCAATGCACGGGCAATGTCATTTCCAAGGTAATATTAGTGTTTAAAAAAATATATATTTATCTCATTTTTTGATGGATTCTTCTTTAAGAATTTATTGCATAATGTAACATTTTTTCATGCACTTGTTTTTCCAGAGTTAAAAATTATAGATACTGAACTTTATTATCAAACGCCATGAAAATATGAATTAATAACGAAAGAACATAATATTAATTGAACGACGAATGGAACCCAATAACATTGACAAATTGCAAAAAAGTTGGGGGTTTGGGGGCAACGCCCCCAACGGGGATCGACCTGACCGGTCAGGGCGGGGGTCGAGGGGGCAGCGCCCCGTGGGGGGTTTGGGGGCAACGCCCAACGGGGATCGACCTGACCGGTCAGGTCGCGGGGGTCGAGGGTGGCGCGCCCCTCGTGGGGGTTTGGGGGCAACGCCGTCCGGGAGCGCACGGTGAGGAGAGTTGGTTTCCTCCTCCTCCTCCTTAGAAAAGGGTTTCATGCGCGCACGGGGAGATCCAAACTCCCCGTGCGCGCACGGGGAGTTTCATTCTCCCCGTGCGCGAACGGGGAGACGTTTCTCCTAATTTTTTTTTATTATTTTCTTTCCCATTCAATTTTTGTAAGTATTATTAATTGTTATAATTTAATTAGTAAAAATTTAATGTTTCCACACAACTCTTTAATTGTAATGGAAGATACTCACCCCAATAATAATACTAAAATGATATGTTCACAAGCTTATTAAATTAACCTAATATGATTCAGAATTTATTGTAAACATAGAAAAATACTAAATCTACACAAACAAAATTAACTATTTAAAGAAATAATAAAGTAATAATAATATAAACATTATTGTGAAATATAGAGAAATACTAAATCTACACAAACAATATTAACTATACCTAACTACTTACAAAAATCGAACACAATTATATTTATTAGTCATACAAGCTGAAAACCATAATGGAAAACATAATGGAGTAAAATAAATATTTTCATGATTTATAAATTAACATAATGGTATTTACATGCTAATATGAACAAAAATAACTTTTATATATAAATACTTACAGTCAAAGTTTATGTTCTGCTGCAATATCAAAGCTTCAAAACTTAGTCGTACAAGCTGAAAAACATAATGGAGTAAAATAAATATTTTCATGATTTATAGATCAACATAATGGTATTTACACGCTAAACATATAAAAAAAAACAAAATTAGCTATACCTAACTACTTACAAAAATCTTAAACATGGAAAACAATTGTATTTTAATTTAATGAAATACTAAACATGCAAAATATATATCTAATATCTAATAGAAACTAAAATAAATTTTTCGATAGACTTACAGGTAAACAGCAATAAAGGTTAACAAATGCTCGATAATTGAATAAATTTTTCTTCATTAGTTCTCCCATATAAATAGAATAATCTCTTCAGACGACTACAAAAATTAACCGACCTAAAAAAAATCAAAAGTTATTGAAACTATCAAAAGGCGCCTACAATTTTGACCGCCTATGGTTAATGTGATACGCAAAATCATCACATTTTTGTTTCACCGCCTAAGAATGTCCTTTTTCCGCCTTTTTTTATTTGGATTCTCTCTTTTAAGAGAAGGATCTAGTGCCATTTTTCCTGTACAAATACAATTTAATAATTATACTTTATCAAGCTGACTAAATGTGAACAATAAATGAAGGATAAAATGGGAACATGAAATATGTAATAGTGCACTGAGGATTGGCAGGGAGAATTAATAAAATATATTAGCCGCATTAAAAGGGACAGAAGCCGCCTCCCTGTTTTGTTTCTTATGAAAAAATGAGGGATAAAATTGGAAAAGGAAAATACGTCCTAAATGAACAGTAAACAAATGATTGCCTCTTTTAGTAGAAGAGGGATTATTATTTTAAAAAAGGGTAATTAACACACGACGTCTCATCCTTTCATTGTTATTGTGAAAAATATTTCTACATTTCATTTTTTGACATTTTCACCATTATTTTCACATTTCATTGATCAAAAGGTCATTTTCACCTATTTTCTCAATTAAAATTTGTGAAATGACAAATTTACATCTCTTTAAATAAAAGAAAAAGAAAGAGTAAAAATTAATTACAGTCATAGTCCCTTTTTTTTAAAAAAAAAAGTGTAAATGAGTCTCAAATAAATTATTAAAAGGGTAATTAGTATATAATGTCCATATCTTTCACCGTTATTGGGTTGGGTTGGGTTGGGTTGGTGGGGTGGGGTGGGGTTTGGTTTTTGATTTAATTATTTAATTTTAGTTTTTTTATATGAAAAAAAAGGGAAAATTACTTGTTTGTCCTTTAAGAATTAGTCAACAATTGGTCAGATTTTTAATTTTTGATCAACTAACGGTTAAACTAATGATTTCTGTCAATTTGGACTTCGGGTGCAAATTTTTTAAAGATTTGATATCTTGGGTGGTACAAATCAAATGTGTAAGCAAAGTCTGCAAAAATGTAAAATGTTTGGTACCATGACTGTAATTTTTCCTAAAAAAATGTGAAATAATAAATACACCCTCCTATTTAAATAAAAAAAAAAATTTTTAATTTCTGATTCTTTAATAATTTATTTGGGACCTGTTTGTATTTTTTAATGTTTTAAATTTAAAAAAAAAATTAATTGGGACTGGTTTATTTCTCTGAAGATTATTTCTCTGAAGGCAGAGAGCAGATATTCACATGCATTTGATCACATTACGCTAGGCTGATTCAAGATTAATTTTATACCTTTGAACAACCTCAAATTAATTGGTTTAGCTTGGCCATTAACACGTAATTTGTCTTTTACTTTAGACGTTGTTCATAATTAATGTTTTTTTTTATTAGCTGCATTTGCTAATTATACACTAATTTGTCTCATTAATGGACTAATTTCTTAATTGTTATCCATTTTTTCCATTTCCAAGAGTTGTGCATACATTGTTTAGGATATCCATCAGACTCCTACATACATGCATCAACTTGATTTTTTTGTCTCTAGTGAGTAGGATAAAAATAAATCTCATGTGACCCCACGTCCGTCCCTGATTAAAGTGAATTCTCATAGTGTGAGACAAGTAAGAGAAAAGTAACTTGTATCTTTTTTTTCCACCTACACCTATTGTGCGGTGTCGGTGTACGGACCGAACCCCCACCCGGTACATTAGACAAGTAATTCCACAGGGAAATGATTCTTGTACCGGGGGGATTTTACAACCCCCTACCGGCCTCTCTCAATAGGTGGGGGGTGGGGGTGGGGGGCACCTATTGTGAGGGGCCGGACCGATACAAGAAGCATATTCATATATATAACTCTACTTGTACATAATTTGGGCTACATAATGGTGTCTATATATATATATATAGAATTTTTCGGCAGAACTGAAGAGATCAACTTATCTTTTGTATTCTTTGTACTTTTTAACAGTGGTTTGCATACAAGAACCTGGTTTCTTCTCTTATATGAAACCGATGTAATACAATATATAGTTCTAAATTGAAGCTGAAATGTAGAGCTTGCTCTTATGGATTTCAAGGAAGTCTTGAACAGAAAATTAAAGACACATACGAGGAAATTATCGGAACCAGCCGAAGGAAAATTGCGGAAAACTCCTGCAGCTCGAATAGGGAAAAATACATGGCAGTATTGCACATCGCCCATAACCGTGCGTCTTTTTGTCAACTTAATTTGTAAACAATGAAAAATCTTACGTTTGTAAGTACATTTCAATTTACATTATAGTTATGTAACTGTACTCGTTTTTATTTCACCTATCTTTATGAACGAGAAGTAGTCAAGTGACAGTAACGTTCTAAATAACAGTAAACTATTTCGTATATTTATTCTTATCACTCTTCAGACAAACAATCAGAGTCTAAAATGGAGAGTAAAGCCAGATTCCGTCGAAAAGAGTTCATGTTTTATGATAACAAACTCGAAACATATTTATTTAAACTCACAACTGGAAAGTAGTTTTAAGCAGTACAACAAGATGAATTGAAGTTTCTAAACAAGAAACACAACGCAATCCATCAATCTACTTGTGGAATTCCATGACCCAAAAGTTGCATACAGAACAACACAATTTTATGCCTGTAAATCCCGCTCCCTTCGCTAAGGCAAGAAACTCGACTTCTGATCGCTCCTTGCCCCCCGGATTTTGAGACATCATAATCAGATCAGATTGGGTCATACTAATCACGGAGCTACTAGTGTCAGGTTTCACGGGAAGAATTGCATCAACAACAATTACCTTTCCATCTTCAGGTAGAGCCTTGTAGCAGTTCTTAAGCAATTTCAAACAGTGATCATCACTCCAATCATGTAGTATCCACTGTCAAAAAATAGTTACCCAATTTAGGTACCGCTAAAAAATTTGATTGAAATCTAAGTCAAAGTCAACAATTAATTTTAACAACATATTTCATAGCATCCACCACTTTGCACTCATATATTTCATCAACTTTTATCAAAATTTACTAAAAATCGATTTTAATCTCTATCAAACAAGGGCAATATCTTCAGGAGTGATAAACAATCTAAAGCATTACATGGTAAATAAAGACGAATACCTTGAGGACACGTCTTTTTAAATCCTTTAAACTTTTAGATTTATGTAATATATCTTTGTTTTATACTTTTTAATATAGGACACTTCACATAACATATTTTACACTTGTTGAAGGGGTATCTCTAAGCCGTGTTGAGACCAATTTTATTTCCAGCTAGTGAGGCTCTAAGTGTCACGAATGGTGTCAGGTCGGGGTCCACAAACACTATTATACATACATAAACAGCATTGTATCATTGCATCTTCCACAACCACAAATTTAATTATCAATGTGGAAATTTTCTGCTTACTTTCATGAAAATGGCATCTCCTCCAGGAACACTTTCAAACATGTCTCCTCCAACATGTTTGACACCTGCATCCAAAACTTAACTTCAATTTTGAGCATTTATAAGCTTTCACTAGTTAGTAAACGAGATCGAAAGAACAAAATCATACCAGGATAGGATGGTGCCTCTCGTATAACATGTGGCAAATCGAAATTGATCCCACTAATGGTGGGATATCTCGTCGTGATCGTGTTGAGGGTGACGCCAAGACCCCCACCTACATCGACCAAAGTTTTAAGGTGGTCGAAACCTTTGTAGTGCTCAAGAATTTGTTTCATAACAACAGTTGTATGACTGGTCATTGCCTTGTTGAAAAGTTGATTGAACTTGGGATCCTTTCCAGGATATTCAAATGCATGAGTACCATGAACCTTGTCAAATGGAACACCTCCTTCAAGAACCGCGTCTTTTAATTTGTACCTATTATGGAGTTAAATCACATAAGTTGATCTTGCATGAATCTTTCGATTCATTCAGCTCAGTTACTTAGGGTGATCTCATAAAAAAAAAAAAAAAAAAAAACTAACCAGCTGTCAATGAAGACCTTATCCTGAAGCAAGGCCATGAGAGGACAAAGTGAAACCCCATCTTCATTCTGCACGAAGTATTTGGCGACTGGTGCCAGCCCATAACGTCGTTGGCCATCGCTGACGGAGCAATTAAGCACTGAGTAGCTTACGAGGAGCCGAAGCATCCGGTCGAGCATGGCCGGTGCATCGGAGTTTGTATTGGGCATATGGGAAGCAATCTCGTGAGGAGAAATTTGTGCATCAGGACCGGCTTTGGCAAGAATTTCGAATACATTCAGTTCCATGGCTGCATTCAACACCATGGGTAGTACAGAAGAAGTCACAAGCTGCATTGCATATGGGAAGCGTTTAGATTCTTCTTCATCATGGGCTGGGTTTTTTGTCAAAATCTCCGTGGAACCGTGTTCTGCCATTGATAATGCAAATTGAAGTGGAAATGCGTGCCAAAGTTTTAGTGGAGTCCAGAGTGGTTGTTAATGTTATTATTTATAGATGAAATAAGAGAATTGATAAATAGCCAGGCCCTGACAGGAAACAGGTGACAGGTGCTGCGTGTCAGCACCTGTTTGGTTGTTTTTTTTTCTTTTTTAAATTGTCCAATCAAAATTTGACACGTATTCCCTATTTTTTAAATCTTGTCACCTAAACTGTTAGTGTAGCGTTGCTCATGAAATAATTGTGTTCCACAGTGAATATTGAAATTTTTGGGGAAAAGTTGGGATGACAACCCATCTTCTCGAGCCAGATTCGACGTATGTGGTTAAATTTTTAGGATAAAGGTAATCTGTCATTAGAATTTGACAGGAAGTTTGTCATGTGATCGTTAATGATGGAATGAAAGAATTGTTTATATTTTAAACGGTGACACGTGATATTATACAAAGTTTAGGTTCTTGATAGCTTGCATTTTCCATGGAACAGACAAATATTTTCATTTTCCACCCTTAAAAAGTTATTTGATAGATTAAATTTGTCATGGAAAATCTTTTTCCACCTTGAATTCCAGTTTCGGCCTTTTTTTTTTGTAATGGTAACAAATTTCATAACTAATTGAAAAAAAATTCATTTTAATGGATAATTTTCATGTAAAACAAAATTAAACGAACACTAAACTTTGATTAAAAAATAGTTTTCGAGCAAACTTTTTTTTTTTTTTAACTTTTTCGTAATGATAACAAATTTCATAACCACTTCTAAAAAAAAAAATTCACTTTAATTAACAATTTTCATATAAAATAAAGTCAAACGTGAACAAAAAAAAATCCAAAATTTTAAAATTTTCTGGGTGATACCAATCAAACACATTATTTAACAATTTTCTGAAAAACAAGTTTTAGACAATTATTTTCACTGAAATTCATTTTATTTCCACATATTTTCCACCTTACCAATCAAACGGACCCATAATGTCAATCTTGATATTTATATAGCATGATTGAAATTTTTAAAGTTGATCCAAAAATAAAGTTTATATATTTAAAATGTCCCTACAAAGAAAAATAAAAATTTATCAATAATAAATATAGGATGCCATAGAAACTCTGTAACGGCGTTTTAAATTGTGGAAAATGACCAAATGAATATTAAGATATAACATTCATTTAATAATTAATCTTGAGTGTGTACAATGTTCTAATGAACTTATGCATATTATTTTTTAGCTATGTTTCACTTGAATTATAAAAAGCAAATATTTATGTTTAAGTACTTATCATCAAGGGAACAAATTAAACTTTAAATAATAGTATAAATTTTCATCTTTTATCATGAGGACATTTTAGGTATGACGCGAAACTTGTCTAGGGTGAATATGATACTCAAACTAAGAAATATGTGAGGTTAGTGTGATTTTTAAACTTAAGAGAGTGTATCTAATACATCATAGAAATCTTGAGGTGTTTATGATATTGTCTCTTTATTATTTTGTTAGATATTTCAACTTATAGATGTTATAATCATGCAGCAAACACGATCATATAAGATATAAACGGAGAGTATACCAGACTCGGTCGAAAAGAGTTCATGTTTTATGATAACAAACTCGAAACATATTTATTTAAACCCACAACTGGAAAGTAGTTTTAAGCAGCATAACAAGATGAATTGAAGTTCCTAAACAAGAAACACACCACAATCCAGCCATCTACTTGTGGAATTCCATGACCCAAAAGTTGCATACAGAACAACACAATCTTATGCCTGTAAATCCCGCTCCCTTCGCTAAGGCAAGAAACTCGACTTCCGATCTCTCCTTGCCCCCTGGATCTTGAGCCATCATAATTAGATCACATTGGCTCGTACTAATCACGGAGCTACTAGTGTCGGGTTTTACGGGAAGAATTGCATCAACAACAATTACCTTTCCATCTTCAGGTAGAGCCTTGTAACAGTTCTTAAGCAATTTCAAACAGTGATCATCACTCCAATCATGTAGTATCCACTGTCAAAAAGTAGTTACCTATTAGATACAATTTCCTTGTCTGGTATCCCTAAAATCTTTGATTACAGTCTAATTCAAAATTAACAATTAATTTTAACAACATATTTCATAGGATCCACCACTTTTCATCATACATTCCATTAACTTTTATAAAAATCTATTAAAAATTTGATTTTAACCTCCATCAAGCAAGGGCAATATCTTCAAACAATCTGCAGCATTACATGGTCAATAAAGACGAATACGTTGAAAACACGTCCATTTAAGTCCTTTAAACTTTTAGATTTATGTAATTTATGTTCGTTTCTTACTTTTTAATATAGGACACAACACACGACATATTTTACACTTGTTTGAGGGGTATATCTAAGCCGTGTCAGAGACCAATATTTGGGGAAAATAATATTTTGATATAGTATTTTTTGGAAAATGTAGTTAAAAAATAAGAAAAAATTTCAAATTATGTATAAAATTATTTTATGGGAAAATGTATAGTTGAAAATAAGTTTTGAAGAAAATGAGTTTTTGGAAGAACGACGGCCAAACATAAGCTAAGTATTCCTTGAGTGTCAAAAAATTTAAATAATATATAAAAAGTGTAACATCACATGAAGTGTCTTGAATAGTGTCGGGGTGGGGGTCTACAAACACCATTATACATACATAAACAACATTATGTCATTGCATCTTCCACAAACACAAATTTAATTATCAATGTGGAAATTTTCTGCTTACTTTCATGAAAATGGCATCACCTCCAGGAACACTTTCAAACATGTCTCCTCCAACATGTTTGACACCTGCATCCAAAACATAACTTCAATTTTGGGCATTTATAAGCTTTTACTAGTTAGTAAACGAGATCGAAAGAACAAAATCATACCAGGATAGGATAGTGCCTCTCGTAAAACATGTGGCAAATCGAAATTGATCCCACTAATGGTGGGATATCTCGTCGTGATCATGTTCAGGGTGACGCCAAGACTCCCACCAACATCGACCAAAGTTTTGAGGTGGTCGAAACCTTTGTAGTGCTTAAGAATTTGTTTCATAACAACAGTTGTATGATTGGTCATTGCGTTGTTGAAAACTTGATTGAACCTAGGATCCTTTCCAGGATATTCAAATGTATTACTACCATGAACCTTGTCAAATGGAACACCTCCTTCAAGAACCGCATCTTTTAATTTGTACCTATTATGGAGTTAAATCACACAAGTTGATCTTGTAATCTGAACAAGTTAAATATATTCCAAATCACTCATAGTTTTTAACATGAATCTTTCGATTCATTCAGCTCAGTTACTTAGGGTAATCTCATAAAAAAAAAACAAAAACTAACCAGCTATCAATGAAGACCTTATCCTGAAGCAAGGCCATGAGAGGACAAAGTGAAACTCCATCTTCATTCTGCACGAAGTATTTGGCGACTGGTGCCAGCCCATAACGTCGTTGGCCATCGCTGACGGAGCAAGTAAGCACTGAGTAGCTTACGAGGAGCCGAAGCATCCGGTCGAGCATGGCAGGTGCATCGGAGTTTGTATTGGGCATATGGGACGCAATCTCGTGAGGAGAAATTTGTGCATGAGGACCGGCTTTGGCAAGAATTTCGAATACATTCAGTTCCATGGCTGCATTCAACACCATGGGTAGTACAGAAGAAGTCACAAGCTGCATTGCATATGGGAAGCGTTTAGATTCTTCTTCATCATGGGCAAGGGTTTTTGTCAAAATCTCCATGGAACCGTGTTCTGCCATTGATAATGCAAACTGAAGTGGAAATGCTTGCCAAAGTTTTAGTGGAGTCCAGAGTTGTTGTCAATGTTATTATTTATAGATGAAATATCCACAGTGGATATTGATATTTTATTGAAAAAGTTGAGACAATTAAAATGTGCTTGCGAAGAAAAATAGAAATTTTCTACGATTAGATATAACTTTGCCATAAATTATAAAATAACTAAATTGTCATAAACAATAATGAATTCACAGGTTAGTGGAAAGAGAACTGTTAGGTACATTGGCTGTTAACTATGAAAAAAGACATTTTTTAAGTATCATTTTTCTTCTTGTAACAAAACAAATAAAACGAACAATTTTGATGTTTATTTTCTTTCTTCTAATATTATAGAAAAACATGAAACAATAATCAATGGATTAATCTACGTGTACGTGTCCAATAAGGTGTACATAGTCGTGTCCATAATGGACACGTGTGTCCCCCCTATTGGAGGGGTGCCGGTGTTCCATTTCATTTCATGGGGGTTACATTCGATTTTGTGAAATATCAATTATGATATGACTGTCATTTAAGCAATTTCTATCAATTTTGGAATGATAAATGACAGAATGTAACATAGTGGTAAAATTATAAACTAAATTAAAACTCCATTATCAGAATGAGACAAATTAAAGTTTATTGCTCCAATCAAAATCTTATTTAAAGTAAAGTTCAATGACCGCAGATGAAATTGACAACAATATATAAAATATTTGAATAAAATAATATTTTAACTCCTCGAGAAAAATAATTCTCAATATTATATACTAATAAAAAAAATTACTTCAAAAACAAAACTTTTTAAACGTTTCTAACGATGCTCTAATCCTAATTATATTATTGTTTAATCTTGGATTCGAGATTGAGTCATTGAACCTGGAAAAACGTGTTTTTCCAAAATTACATTTCTTGGCTCTTCATATTTGGAGCAATAATTGATAAATTAATAAGGAGGAGTAATGTTTTCTTTAAATAATCGGTTTGGTGGTCCTATGAATTAAGAATTGATTCTTCAAAAGGAAAAATAATGCATGTTAAATGTGAAGCTACAAATTAAGGGTTTTACTATTTGTAAAGCAGGGTTTGATGCTCCGGTGTATAGTCTCCTAACAATAGGGGAGTCCATGGCCAACATAAAAATCGTGAACCCCTATTGTGAGGTGCGTTGTATACCAGGATCCCGATGTACAGGGGCGGAGCCAGCCGTTTGAAGTTGGGGGTCCCAAAATTAAAGATATAGAGATGAAGGGGTGGGGAGCCACGGGAATTTTGCCCCCGAAATTTTTTTTTTTTTTTTGAATACCTTATTAACATAAAAAAAAAAAAATATATAAAAAGAAAGTATCAATATTTAATTTAGCAAAATCATACCTTATTACAAGTATTTATTTCGAGTTCTCATACTTTGAAAACGGAAAGGAAAAATGAAATTGGTATGGTTTAAGGTTTTTATTTAATTTGAGGACAAAATGGTAATGGTAAATGCAAAAAGAACCAAAAATTTTAAAAAAAAAAAAAATTGTCAAAAATTTGGGGGGGGGGGGGGTCCGGTCCCCCCAGGACCCCCCTAACTCCGCCCCTGCCGATGTACACATAGCAAAATCCATAAATTAATAATTGAAATTTATGTCTAGTCCGTCTGGAGATAATTTCTTGTAAGTGGATCATGGTGTTTGGCCTTTTATGAGTTTTGCCGTAAACACAAAGTGTTGTTTGCCTTCGCTCGTAGGCTGAATATTGCTATTAGTTCTGCAAACGAACTTTAACAATTGCAGGCCTTATGACTTTAATGTCCTCGGAACTGGCATCACTATATGGCGTATTGCAGAGGTACTGTTAATTATTTAATAATTTAAGAAGCATATTTATTATTTGCGTCGGTGTTGGTGAGTAAAAGAAATGTAAATGAGTTGATTATGCTTGTTTGCTGAGCTTTTGTGGAATTGTTTTGATCAACAACCCATCCATAACATGAAATTCACATTGTGAACAATGAATGTATAATTTCAGGAAATTGCGTATGCCAGAGAAAATAGTACCAATTACAAAGTGGCAGACTAGTCATTTTCTATTGTGGGATCAAAAATCAAGATATAATTTTCTTTAAAACAATATAACGTTAATCTAAATAAGTTAAGACATTGTTATAATTGTAGCCTATATTATTGATATACGCACTAACAAAGATTTTTAAGGTTTTTAAGGACTTGGTGATCTCGCAGAAAAGTTGATTGTAATGATAAAAATTAGGTGTATCCATTAGCTTATAGCCTTGTAACACTGGAGCTAATTCTCATGGTTGCTACTTCTATAGTAGAGAGTATTTTCTACAATAAATATTATTAAAAATAAATTGCATAATCGGATGGGAAATCAATGGTTGAGTAATAGTTTGGTGGTTGTTCAAACAATTTCCACAAGTTTATAAGGTCATTGGTAAGTAATAGATATGATATGTTAAGATTATAGTCCCACAGAAAATAAATCTCAATTTAAATGTAATAGTCATGTATTGAATTCGAAATATGTTACACAAAAGAGTTGATCTTTGTAATTGTTCTAAAATAATCTAAGAAATATGATGAAGCATTGTTTGTATCAAATTATGAGGATTGTATTGGATTTAGAATTTGTCTATTACTATTCATTTCAATTCTCAATTATATAATTTAGTTCCGTACATCCATTGTTGACAATCGATAAAGTTAGGGTATTTAACTTTCCTTTTTAAAATAAATTAATTTCATTCTAATCACGACCTTATTTTATTTCTAATCCGAATTCGAAAGATTAGAATGCATTAAATTTCAAATTATCTATATGATTGTACAAGCGATACTATTATTCCTAATATTTATTGTTCATGTGTTAATATTATCGCATTCTAAATTTATTGTGAGTCTTCCAACACTATAATAAGCAACTAATTATCTCATTGATGACCAAACAATTAAATAATGTAATGAAAATACAAAATTAATCAAGAAACACAAGAAATACTAAACTACTAGTTTTACATTAAAATAAATAAATAATAGTATTCATCTGCATCCAATACTATTACAGATCTAGCCATCATGATTTCGTATAATTTACAAGAAGAATTATAAATAAATATTACCCGATCATGAATGAATGTAAAAAATCTTAATTTTCAATTTCAATGTTGAATTCTTCAATTTCTTGTTGTAATTGCAAAATCGACACGTGTGTGTATATGAAAATTCTTATAAAAAGCAACATAAATTCATAAAATAATTCAAATTTTGTAATATAGTATTGGAGTAAGAGTGTCGAACCCACATGGACTGTAATTCAAATTTCTATTTAAGTACTATAATTATGTAGCCTTTATTTTATCTAGATGAATGAATTTTATAATCAATGTTTTTTTAACTAATATGGTGACGAAGTCAACAAATAAATACAAGTTAGAAGAATAATCGAGCGAGGAAGCATAGGGTTATGATTTCACCTAATTATCAAATATGATTCTCAATTATATAATTATTTCTAATCAATTTTCCAAAGTTTATAAGCAAGAACACTAATATAATTTTACTTCCTCTTTTGAGTGCCGAGTAAAAACTATTCCTATATTTCAATTCCAATATCTCTATTTCGAGTTAAAATATATAATTTATCAAGTTTGTGGTTCTTAAATAGAACATGCTTCAAAGGAATTATATTTTCTCTCGAAACCTATAATTTCCTAGGTTGTGTTATTCTTATGACCACGCCTAAACTCTTCTCTCCCAAACGTCGGAACTGACTAGCATCAAATCATTCGATTAGTGGCCAATTGATTGAAAGCATTAAAATCATAACAAAAATAAACACATGCGGAAAATCTCTAAGAAATAATTAAAATTAATCAATCCATATTATCAAGTTTTTTTGCTACAATCAAACCCTAGATAATGAATTTAGCTCGTGATATAATCATTTAGCTCATGATATAATCTATGAAAATACTAAAATTCATATAAAAAGACATAAGGAAGAGAATAGAAAAACTAGGATGTAAATTTTCAATTTTTTTCTCTTGTTCTTTTTTATCTTGTTGTTGAATCTCTTGATGTTTTTCCTCCTTGCCATCTTGAAGAATTGTGTTGAGTTTCCCCTTGCCTCTTGAACTTTTCTCTACCCTAGAATTAAGTTTTAAAAGTTGTATTTATAGTATTTTGAAGTCTTAGAAGGGTTGGAGTCGTGTTGGGCAAAGAAAATAGTCCAAAAATAATAAAAATCCGTTTTCTCGCAGGTGCCTTGATGCCCAATATGGGCAATACAATGCCTAGATTCTATTGAATTTTAGCAATGTGGGAGCTGTGGTGCCCAAAACCTGGTGCTGCGGTGCCCACTTCGGATGCAAAACTATATTGCGCGTCTTTCAGTATTTTTTTTATCATAACTCTTTTACCTAATATCTGATTAAGATGATTCAAGATGATTTGGAAAGATGACTCAATGGGCTACAACTTTTCTTCAAATATCATTTACCAATTCAAACATTTCCTATATAAAAAATGAGTCTCAATATGAGACTACAAACCCGGAGCATTGCTTTTTCAGTTGGAAATTTATGTGTGATCAGCTTTTCTTCTTTCTTCATCCAGTTGACTCTAATCACCCTCGAATCTTAGTTTTGAAAATAAAAAACTTTTGATGCCTTGGTCATTTTTCTTCTTTTGATTTTGCTCCACTCTTCGTTATTTTTCCAAAGTTCAACATTGTTATTTTCAATGTAATATGATTTTTCCATTCAACCCAATCCAAACTCAACAATGTAGACTTCATCTTCCTCATCGGACTTAATCACAAAATCAATTTCTATACAATCAATGAATTTGAACGAATGTACATTGCTTTCATCTTCATTGCTTTCTACTTCTTCATTTGTTTCTTTATGATCAAGTTGTCATTCACTTTAAGCTCCTCTACAATCTTTGAAATTTCTTCGGATTGACCGATGGATCCGCATTCTAGATCTAAAGGTAATGAGAAATCTGTCTTTTCAACTTTTTCAAGTGGATTGCATTTCTACTTTTGAATTCATTCCAATAACTCCAATCTCCAATACATATGTTGCGCTCTTCCAACTTGGCAAGTTTATTATAATACTTTGCAATTACCCTCTCGTTCAACAGAGGGTAATTGCAAAGTATGATATCCTCATCCCAATCAATAGATGCATAATCTCTCGAAGACATATAGTCTTCATCAAATTTGTTAATTGCTTGTTTTCGACATCTTAAATATTGTATGAACCCTAGAAGCATTACCGTACGGGAGTCGGTGCATGTATGCAAACAGTGTTCAGTATAATGCATTCCATAAAAAGCTGACAAAAGATATATTCTACAAGCACGTTGTTTTTATCCATGTCGAGATTACTTATTACAATTGTTCTGCTCTCTTATCATTGTTAGAATCATACATATACTATTTAAAAGTATCTGAAAAAATACCAAAGAGATCAAGGTAAGTAGCCAAAATTAACAAAATCAAAGAAAATCCAAATTAAAACAAAGGTTAGTTGGTAATAATATTAGTAAAAATCAAATAAAACAATACCCGACAATGACGCCAAAAACTTGTCACGCGTTTTCTATACCGTGATTTATGCCGCAAGTGTACGGTGTCAAGTTTTGTAATATAATATTGGAGTAAGAGTGTCGAACTCACAGGGACTGTAATTCAAATTTTTACTAAGTACTATAATTATGTCGCATTTATTTTATCTAGATGAATGAATTTTACAATCAATGTTTTTTTAACTAATATGGTGACAAATTCAACAAATAAATGAATTTAGCTCATGATGTAATCTATGAAAATACTAACATTCATATAAAAAGACATATGGAAGATAATAGAAAAAATAGGATGTAAATCTTCAATTTTTTTCTCTTCTTTGTCTTGTTCTTGAATATCTTGATATTTTTCCTCATTACCTTCTTGAAGAATTGTATTGAGTTCCCCCTTGCCTCATGAACCTTTCTCTCCCCCTAGAATTAGGTTTTAAAGGTTGTATTTATAGTATTTTGAAGTTCTGGAAAGGTTGGAGTCGTGTTTTGCTAAGAAAAGAGTCCAAAAATATTAAAAATCTATTTTCTCGCCCAGCGGTGCCTCGACGCCCATGATTCTATTGAATTTCAGCAACGTGGGCGCTGCGGCACCCACTTCGGGTGGAAAACTGCACTACGCGTCTTTTAATATTTTTCATAACATTTTCTCCTAATATTCGATTGAGGTGATTCAAGATACTTTAGAAAGATGACTCAAAGAGATACAACTTTGCTTAAGATATCATTTTCCAATTCAAACGTTTTTTTATGTCAACAATGAATCTCAATATGAGACTACAAATTTGGAGCATATATTTTTTGGTTGAAAATTGATGTGTAATCATACTTTGACTATATTTGATCACTTTGACTTCTTTCTTCATCCAATTGACTACAAACACTCTCGAATCTTTATTTTGAGGTCGACACAACTTTTGATTATTTTCACTTTAGTCCTCGAACTTTAAATCTCTTACAATTTAGATATTTTCTCCAATTTGTCAACTTTTGCTTATTTCCTTCAACTTCAGCAATCTATATCACAATATCAAAACACACATTAAAAATTCTAAAACTCGTAGAAATAAGTTAAATATCAAGTTTAGATAATATCTTTGAAATACACTCATTACACATATTCTCCATTAAAATATTATTTCAAAATGTATTTTCATTAAAAAAAAAATCGGCTCAAACATGCATAAAGACATCCTTTCAAAAAAAAAAAAAGATGCATTCCACATGGTGAGTGGATAAATCCAATATTGTGGCTGTAGACCGTCCAACAATTATGCAAAAAATTGGACCTTCATTGGTCCACGTACGATATAAACACAAAATTATTTTAACCCACATGATATTTAGCTTATTTTTATTTTCTATTCCAGATTAGCAATGACTCATTTTTTTCATATTCTTGACCCAATAATAGTATTTTTTTTAATAATTGCAGCTCAACAGATAAATAATTGAAAAATAAAGAGAATACTCATTTGTTTATGTGTTGAGCTGCAATTATTAAAATCTAACCAAATTAGAGAAAATGATGATTAATATATGAATTCAACTTTACATCACACATTAGGAAAGTATTTAAAAGAATAAGTTTGGGGTATGAATCTTACGAGAGAAAAAACGATACATTTGACCATTGAAGGTCGGGATTTGAATTATTTTATGAATTTATGTTGCTTTATAAGAATTTTCATAAACATACACACACAAATTACAACAAGAAATTGAAGAATTCAACATTCAAATTGAAAATTAAGATTTTTTACATTCATTCATGATCGGGGATTATATTTATTTATAATTCTTGTAAATTATATGAAATCATGCTGGCTAGATCCATAATAGTATTGGATGAAGATGAATACCATTATTTATTTATTTTAATTCAAAACTAATAGTTTAGTATTTCTTGCGTTTCTTGATTAATTTTGCATTTTCATTACATTATTTAATTGTTTGGTCATCAATTAGATAATTAGTTGCTTATTATAATGTTGGAAGACTCACAATAAATTTAGAATGCGGTAATGTTAACACACGAGCAATAGATGTTAGGAATAATAGTGTTACGCCTCGCCTCCGAGTCTCAAGGAGAGTTTGTCATGTGGATAGCCACGCCACGTTGGTAGGAAGTCAGCAGGAAAGCCACGGGAAGGTTAATGAAGTCAAAATGGTAAAAGAGACAAACATTCGAAGTCCTTTCACTGAAGTCTGAAACTGATGCCAAACCCCTTCTTCCTATGTGAAGCACTGAAGCTTGAAGTTGAGGTCCTTGCAAGTTGTCCGAAGCTCTAAAGCTCCAGAAGTCCTTAAGCCGATGTTGACCACACTGAAGATTCGAAGATCCCTGGAATGACTGATGTGACATCTGTAATAAAAGTGTGTCAGTGTGTTGCCTACAATGTAGAACGGTTGACCCCTTGCCAATATTAAGTGTAGGAATAGACAATGATGTGAGGCTTTAATATAGAAGATGTGGTCACGTGGTTTTGATCCAACGATCATCACATTGTCCATGGTTGTATAAATAGTTTCTCGTAAGAAATCGAGGTTGACATCTTTGTAATCAAGGAATTAAACTCATATATATTGGAAACTCTTGAGATATTGAGGGGAAATACTTAGCAATTTCTCCATTAACCTTTCTTTACATTATAGTTGAGTACAAATTCTATTAAACACTTTGAATCACTGACAAATTACTCCCTCAATTTATCCTTCCACATATTCCTTCAAACAAAGAAAAAGAGATATTCTTGGTTATTTGCCCGGCAGTTGTTGATAGTGTGATTGTCATTTATTCGAATTGCCGAAGTCCGAATGTTTTTATCTCTTGCCGGAGAGTGCCTCCCGCATCCATTCCTAATTGATTACTGCCGTCATTTCGGTAAGAACGCGTCAAAATTGTACTTGACGTGGCAAGAGTAGACCCGACATCTGTTGAGCTCATTTTTTTGGGGTCAACAAATTGGCACCGTCTGTGGGAAACCATATGGTTAACCACAAAAATACGTGGAGAAAAGGCTAAGCAATAGTCAGGAGTTTGGCTGAAAGAGTTCTAACCTTTGAAAAATGAGTATCCCTGAAAAATGGGCTGTTAGAAACCTAAAACCTTTGAAAAAAGGGAAAATTTCACACTAAGTGTTTTGAGAAAGATAAGTTCAAATGACAAAAGTGCACCTAGAAGGACAAGAAAATACCCTAAAGAAGGGAACCCTCACAAGCTATCCCAACTGCTCGCCTACGACCTCCAACACGAAGATGTAAAGGGTTCAGAGGTGGGGGTAGGGTCGCAGCTAGGCTTACTAGAGATATGACCATAATGGCGACCAATATGAGAAACATAACTCAGCAGAACTTGGCTATACAAGAGATGCTGATGAACATGCAGGGACGAGGAGGATATCATGTCCCTCCATATGTGGTCGCGAAGAACGCATTCCCAGATCCTCAAGGATATTACCAAGATGAGGAAGAAGTCCAAATCCAAATGGCCGGACACCATCATACTAGGATGGAGGCTCCATAGGAGAGAGAAGTCGAGGTGGATAAATCGACCAACTATGCTTCGGAAAGGCCGTACGAAGCACCATTCAACTTTTCTCTGAACTACGAGCTAGAAGAGAACCTTAGAGGTCGATCCATATCTTCAATAGGATAAGTCCGGGACTGCCTAGAAATAGGCAGGATCACTCATCCTAAGTGCCTAGAAATAGGCAAGCTTATCCTCCTCCTCCTCATTCTCTAGTGCTTAGGAATATGCAACAGGAGTCTCGCCAATATGAAGGACATCAACCGACTTACCAGGAAGAGCCTTGGGTCCTCTCCCCTAGAAATAGCTGTGAGAGGAAGGACCAGGCTAGGAATAAAGTATGACCTTCTTAACCACCTCCTCAAACCCACGAAGGGGAGGATGAAGACTCAGATGAGCCTTAGAGATCCCGCGACCTTGATGATGATGATCATTCGCCTTTCTCAGGGGCCATAAGGAATGCTCACATGCTGAACCACTTCACTCTCTCTAAAATTCCCAAGTATGATGGGAGAGGTGACCCTGTAAAGCACATTAACAGTTTCAAAACTCAAATGAATCTGAAGGGGGCCACGCCAGCTATGAAGTGCAGAGCCTTTCACTTAACCTTAAGTGGAGGGGCATATATTTGGTATACAGGATTGCCAGAAGGAAGCATCCGAACTTGGCCCAACCTCAAGAAGATGTTCTTAAAACGCTTTGCAACAAGCAAAGAAGGAGAAATGCCCATTCAGCAATTGCAAGATATGCGACCATAGCAAAGTGAGTCACTAAAAAGTTTATTATCCCGCTTCACAGATGAGATGACCTATTGTGTGCAAATGGTTTAGTAAAATGAAGGGGATATTTTCTCTTCATCTGGGGGTTCATTCAAAAATTATGAACGCAAAAGTGTAAGGCTGATTAGTGAGGTCTTAAAAACGTCATACGGATAGGGAAGCACTAACTGCTTTGCGAGAAGGATTGGACATGAATTCCCTCTTTTGGAGAGACATGCAGAACAAGGACCCAACCACCTAAGAAGCCATATTGAAAATGATAAGGCGCGAAATCCTCAATGAAGAATTGAGAGATCATAGGAATATAGCCATCCAGGGTCTACCACCTCCTCAAATGCAAAGGGAAAGAGGCCCTACTTCTCATTTGATTAATCATCAGGCACCACTAAATCATGGACAAGAGCTTACTGAAGCAACACTCAATGCCGTACCTACCTTAACTTATGAGGAGGTTAATCCTGGTGCTGAAATGCATCAGCGTTATCCTTACCCGAGGCACCCACCAAGGGGGTGAGGTGCTGAATCTAGAAATAGGGATGAATCACCACCCAATTATTGCACGTACCATCAATCCCATGGCTATTTCATTGAGAACAATTGAGACACCCCAAGATACTCCCGAAACCAGAATTAAGGAAGTGGAAGACACCTCAAAGAAATGCTCCACATATGCAAAATCAGCAGCATAGGAGTAATGAACAGCGTCGGCCCAACTAGAATGACCCTCTAAGAGGGAGAGAAAATGACACTGAATGGCCTAGAGAGGGTCAAAGGCAAAGACGGAGTCCTCACCTAACAATGAGCAGGAACCCATCAGAGAAATCGATAAAATCATAGGAGGCTTGCATGTTAGGGGGAATCTAGGAATTCACAAAGGAATTATGCTAGGAAAGCAAATAATCCTCACATGACGAGCTACATAGTTAACCATTCTTCAACTGGGAGAACAATTCCATCGATTATATTCACCCAGGAGTTCCTGGTGGTTAATAATCAATCTACTTATCATGGAGTACTTGGGAGACCTACTATGAAGGGGCTATGGGCAGTCACTTCCATTAATCACACATACATGAAATTTCCTAGTGAAAATAGTATTGCCACGATTCAAGGTGACCAATGAGGAGCTTGAGAATGCTACTCAAATTCCCTAAAGAAAGTGGAACCAAGAACCATCAATGTCATTGTCACTGACGTTGTCATAAGTGACTTCCCTGAATAAGGAAATGCCCCTGAACAAGGAGAAGATGTCGTTATGATCGAGGCCCCTAAAGAAGGAGACGTCTTTGACACCATACAAGCCCCTGAAGAAGGGTCAACTACTGAAGAAGCAGTTTGCTTGGAGGAGTAGGACCCTCGCATCATTGATTGCGAGCCTCAAACAGCACCTACGTAAGAACTGGAGACCTTCCTAACAGACCCCATGGATCCATCAAAATGCCTACAGGTGGGAAGTAACTTACCACTAAAAATGAAGGATAAATTGAAAAACTTCTTACTCAAAAACCTTGATGTTTTTACTTGGAAGCACGGTGACATAGTAGGCATTGACCCTAAGGTCAGTTACTAACACTTGAACATATATCCAAAAGCTGTGGCACATAGGCAAAATGGAAAGCTCTCAACCCAGAAAGATATGAGGCCTTAAAAGACGAGGTTAAGAAGCTGATTGATAATGGGTTTATACGGGAATCTGTGTACCCGAAGTAGGTCTCCAACCCGTTTTGGTAAAAAAGCACAATGGGAAGTGGAGAGTGTGCATAGACTTTTCTAATTTAAACCAAACTTGCCCCAATGACAGCTTCCTACTTCCCAAAATAGATCAGCTTGTGGATTCAACAGCCGGGCATGAGCTCCTTAGCTTTATGGATGCCATACAACCAAATTCACATGTTCCCAGCGGATGAGGAGCGTGCCTCCTTTATCACATATAAAGGGCTCTATTGTTACAAGGCTATGTCTTTCGGGTTGAAAAAAGTCGGGACAACCTACCAAAGACTTGTTAACAAGATGTTTGCCTACCTTATTGGGAGAACCATGAAAGTCTACATGGATGACATGCTGGTAAAAGTTTGAAGGCAAGCGATCACGTTACCCACGTTAATAAAACATTCCAAATTTTACGAAGGTACCGGATGAAGCTCAATCCCTTGAAATGTGCTTTTAGGGTATCATCAAGGAAATTCCTGGGTAACATAGTTAACCAAAGAGGCATCAAAGCAAACCCTGAAAAGGTCAAAGCTTTGATTGAAATGAGGTCGCTCGAAAAGCCAAAGGAAGTGCAGAGCCTCACTGGGTGAGTGACAGCCCTAAATCGTTTCATTTCCAAAGCAGTAGACAAATGCCTACCCTTCTTCAAGGTCCTCAAAGGAGGAAACAAATTCTAGTAGACGAATGAATGTAAAGTAGTCTTGCAAGAGCTGAAGAAGCACTTGGGTCATGCACCTCTTATCTATAAACCAAAAGATCATGAAGTACTGCACTTGTACTTAGCAGTAACTTCTGAGGCTCTCAGCTCAGTTCAGAGAAGAAAATAACCTCCAGCTACTAGTTTATTATGTCAGTGAAGTACTCTTAGCAGTGGAAACTCAATATCCAGACATGGAGAAGTTGGTCGTTTCCTTAGTAACGGCATCTAGGAAGTTGAGCTCATATTTCCAAGCTCACGACATCCACGTGTCGACAAATTACCCCATCAAGCAAGTGTTTCAGAAGATAGATGCTTCATAAGGTTAATTAAATGGGCTGTGAAACTTAGTGAGTTCGACATCACTTTCAAACCCAGGGCAACCATCAAAGGGCAAGCCCTAGCAAACTTTGTGGCCGAACTTACCCATGTTCCAGAAGTTGATGAGGAAATGGAACCCCACACGTGGAACCTTTTAGTTGATAGGTTTTTTGGAGACACGGGGTCGAGAGTAGGGATCATCTTGGTTAGCTCAAAGAGGCACAAACTCACTTGTGCTGTGAGGTTCAGCTTCAAGGCCACAAACAATGCATCATAATATGAGGCCCTCTTAGCTGGCCTAAGATTGGCAAAAGAAATGCAAGTAAAGAGGCTCATCATCAGTAGTGACTCACAGCTAGTGGTTAGTCATGTTCATGGAGATTTTTCGACTAGAGACAAGTCTATGGCATCATACTTAAAGTTGGTGATGAGCTTCATTCCTTTCTTTGAGAAGTTTGAACTGGTACATATCCCACGCTCTAGAAATGCTCATACCGATGCAATAGCAAAGTCGGCAAGAAGTAAAGACTCCGAACTGCTTACAGTGGTACCAATTGAGCATCTCTCCAGACCTTCGACCGATGCAAGTGGGACAGTAATGTGGGTTGAAGATACCCCACCTTGGATGAAGCCCATTATATCTTACCTCAAGGATCAGACTCTGCCCTTGGGGAATGAAGAGGCCTAGAAGCTCAGAAGGAGAGTCGTCCACTTTGTCTTCCAATTCCAAGACAAAGTACTGTACAAACGTGGATTTTCATTACCCCTACTGAGGTGCATAGGAGGAGAACAAGCAAACTATATACACAGGAAAATCCATGAAGGGTTTGTGGCAATCACACAGGAGGTTGGTCCTTGGCACAAAAAGTGCTTAGACGGGGATATTATTGGCCCATTAAAAAAGGATGCGCAACAATTTGTTAGAAAATGTGACAAGTGCCAACGCTTTGCCACTATACAAATGCAACTTTCGCAAGAGCTGAGCGTAGTATCTAACCCCTGGCCATTTGCAAAGTGGAGAATCGATCTAATGGGACCTCTTCCCAAAGGGAGAGGAAATTACAACTTCATAATTGTCGCCATTGATTATTTCACAAAATGGATAAAAGCCGAACCACTTGTCAAGATAATTGAGGCCAACGCTTCCAAGTTTCTATGGAAAAACATCATTTGTAGGTTTGAAATTTCCCATTCAATCATATCAGACAATGGTAGGCAGTTCGATAACAAGAAGGTTAGAGGATGTGTGAGGAGTTGGGTATCAAGAAACATTTTTCCTACTCACATCACCCCTTCGCCAATGGGCAAGTTGAGGCTATTAACAAAATGATTAAATACACCCTGAAGAGAAAGCTGGATACTTCTAAAGGAGCATGGGTCGATGAGCTGCCCCAAAGTACTTTGGGCAATTAGGACAACAAGCCAAACCCTCACTAGAGAGACCCCATTCTCTATGGCCTACGGGGCTGAGGCTATGAGCCTCGTTAAGGTAGGTCTTCCATCTCCCAGGTAAATACACTTCAATGAGATAAGTAATGATGAGATGATAAGATGTAGGCTGGACCTCCTTGAAGAAATACAGGGTGATTCTCAGGTCGATTGGCCATGTACCAAAGGAAAATGACCAGATATTACAACTCGAAAGTGAAGAAGAATCCATTTCATTTAAATGAACTGGTACTGCGAAGGGTGTTCCCACATTCGAAAAAGCATGGATCAGGAACCCTTAGCCCCAACTGGGAGGGCCCTTACCACATCAGCGAAAAGGTTCGGCCTAGGACCTACAAAATCAAAGACATTGATGGAAAGACAAGCCTCATCCTTGGAATGTAGAGCACTTGTGCAAGTACTATCAATGATGTAAGGCATCTTGTATAAACAACTTCAAATTCAATAAAATGCAGCTTTTGTTATATTAAATTATGAGTCAAAACTCTCTTCGGAAAGGCCAAACGCCTCGAAGATACATTTGTAAGAATAAACTATCCTTATAAAGGTAAAAACGTGAATTTATTACGAGGGCTTCGGAATGGACAAATCATCTGACCCTATAAAAATAAGAGCAAAACGAGTTTCCCATACTTTTGCAAATTCTAAATACAATTAGAAGTTTAGAAAACTATTAAAGTACATGACCCTCTAACACTTATTAAGGAAAAGTATGAGAATGTCTGTTATTACTGAGGTCTTGCAAACACATTCGACATTAACAACATGATTATCCAATTCAGTAAAGTGTAAAGTGATTATGGGTCTTCGCGTGGCATATTATTTGAGTCTGACTCTGAACTTATACTTACAGAAGCTGAGTAAGGTATGGATTAAGTCCGACCTCCTAACACTTAACTAAGTTAATCGGTGTGCTTTAACATCGGGTCAGACCCCAAGCATTTAGGAGGGTCTGATCTCGTTACATATTACTTCATTATTATTAAGTTGTTGTGCGTCTGATATTGTTATTAAGTTATAGCTGAAGTTATATCAAAAATTGTTATTAAAGTACAACTAGGTCAGGTTAAAGTTGGCAAACACATTAGAGTTGAGCAAAATCAATAATAATGCAAAAGTTGAATAAGATTGAATAAAGAAAGCAGATCTTCATTGAACTAAATAAGTTTATTTACAATAGATAGGTCGAGGCCATTACACTTGATTGAAGATTGAAATGAATACAATTGAGTTCTAAAGCCTAAGGAGGGTGGGGGTTGAGGAGCTACAAAGGGTACAATAGCATCAGAGGCAACTTCTTCAACAACATCTTCATCCAGTTCAATAACCTGGGCCCCTTTAACCGGAATTTAAGGTCTAGACTCCCCAACATCTTCCTCAAAGAACTCAACCCTTCGCTATGAGGTGTTGACGCCTCTGTTGTGCACCTCTATCCATTCTATGACGTCATAGTAGGCATACTTGTTCTGAAGCATTGGTATGCCTCAGTTAGATGAAATTGGCCATGAAAGATTTCTCAGCATCACTGCTGGCACGTTCAGCATCACTTCAGATCGTCTCCACCTCCTCAATAAGGCTAGCTACTTAGGACATTAGCTCTACCACCTGCCTCTTCAAGGCAGAGTTCTCCTTGTTGGTCTTCTCAAGGGCCTCAGTCACCAAACATTGATGACTTTGAAACAAGTGAACTTCTTGTTTCAACTTCTCAATTTTCTCCAGAGCCAAAGTGAGCTTCAATGACTCCTCTTTTTCCATTTTAGCCGATATCTCAGCCCCAACCTCAGCCTCAGCTTTAGCCTTACTGGCAGCGTCCTCTGCCTGAGAGGCTTTGTTTGTAAACTCTTTATTTGTTCTTTGGAGGGTTTTAAAAAGGGCCTCCACCTCTACAGCTATGCCAAACGAGACACCGTCATAGCGATGACGTCTACAACATCGCTTGTTTCAACAAAATTCTACTACTTCTCAGTCCAAAATTTATGGAACGTCGTCGTGGCCATCTGAACCTCTAGAGGCAGAAGTGCGAGACCTTATACTCAAGCTTATTGGACTTTTTGGCCAAGGTTGGTTTGTCTTAGGAGCGATCTGAAGCTATGGAGTCGCTCGAAGTCCTCAACTTCTTGGCAGGTTCCTGCTTATGGGGCTCTGAGGTAGTTGGTCGTTTCTACCCCACAGAAGCTACAGCAATCGATGCTGCCAGCAACGTTTCCTCAGTAGGCACCTCGGAGCGAGGATGAGGAATGTTGTTAGAGCTGCCCATCCCAGTGGTGGACACCCTGAACTTCTTTTTACGCTCCTTGCTCACCCTCTCTATTTTATCCCTCACCTACTTTCCTCCAGCAGATGAGGGTTTCATGCCTTTACGGCTAACTGTTGAGGTGACAACCTAGATGGTGGCCATGTCGGGGGTAGGAGGCTTCCTTTTCTCAAAGTTTTCTATAAGGAAAAAACACGAGGTCAGACATAAGCAAGTAAACAGATAAATGATGAATTAAGGAATAAATATAAACTAATGCATACCTTTTCAGGCCATTAAACAAAGTTCTTCATAGAACCGCTGCAACACGACTAGACGCTCGAAGTCACAGGATGAAGAGAATCGGTGATAGATTTTCGACAAGATATCTCAATCACTCTCATCAAAGTCTAAGCGTTCCACAGACCCTGCACAATGATCACAATTAGTTAGTAAGAATTTCAATAAATTGTAACAAGAAAAGTGCAGAAATAACACTCACTAGGTTCAGAGTAGGAGGTCAGGACTTTGACATTGGGAACAATGTCACCCTCGCACTCCTTCCGCTTTTCCCAAACCCAGAGCCAGGTCTCCTTCTATCCTTTGATGGATGAAGGGAGACCCAATACAAAAGGAGAATGTGCCCCCACAGGCACAAGGAGTACCAACCTTTAGAATCCTCATTGCCTAAGGACCTAAACTGATAAATGGTTTAGAAGACATGAAGGGGCATGTCCTCGCCTATGGAAGTCTTTTTCCAGATGAAATAAAACCCTACTGATTAGGCCCAGGCATTAGGGACGAGTTGGGTGGGGGCCAGTCTGTAAAACCTAAGGACAACTCGAAGAAAAGGATAAAGAGGTAGGCGAAGCCCAGCTTTAAGAAGAGACTCACTGATGGCGACGTAACCTTGCCTCGGGTAGGAGGCTCGCTTAGTAGGAGAATGGGATATGAGTTCTATGTCATAGGGGATTCTATATTTTTCCCTAAGGTTTGCAAGGTGGGTCGGATCTACACAGGATGGAATTTTGGCTGCCCTCAGGCTATGTCATCATCATCCTCGACACCACCCCCAGAAACAGTGGCTCCTCATCCAGCCTCAATGGCCCTGGTGAGGTCAGTCGTATTGGTTATCTCGACCCCTAACTCACTAGCTATTTCACAAAGGTCTACGTTATCCCCAAAAGAAGTGGAAGAGGCCATTGATTCAGAAAATTGATTCAAAGTTAACAAATAAGAAAAAAAAAAGACAACAGTACTTACGAGTTTCTTGAAAAATAGGAGAATAACACTAAACGTGAAAGTGACAAAGAAAAAGGAAAGAAGATTAGCAAATAGACGAACACATGGGGGAAAATTTCAAGAAAACTTGAAGAATTCTCGAAGCAAAATTTGAAAGATTTGAAGGACTTTTGAAAAGCAATGAAGCAGAAATTCGTGCAAAGGTAAAGAAAATTTCTTCAAAAATTTGTGCCTTTTATAGGCAGACCCACTCAACCTCAGGAATTGGATCACGATCCGAACCATCCAACCGTTCATTCAAAAGTTTAAATATGAACCACCCAGCACATCTGACGTTTCGTCTTCAAAAGCCCAGATCCGGACGACTGCCACACGTGCCCTCATGCATCTAAGATTTCTAAAAGAACATGGGGAACAACCATCATTGCGCATTAAATGTGGCGACGGTGGTGTGCATGGGAAGTTGTATTGTTTCGTTTGCTTTTTCTTGGAAACGCACCACGAAATCAAATCATTGAAGCGTCATAATTAAGGACGCCTCGTGTCTTTCAATATCATTTCAAAATAATAAACCCCTCGTAATTATCAATTCTGAGGCTTTGTGAACATAAGACCTTTCCCATCTCTTACAGTTCGGATATATGAAGAAACCTCGGATGAATGAAGGAACTTCGAAAATGTAAAGGAGCTTCGGGGAAAGTAACTCTGAGTTTCTCCACTCCAACGACCTCTTCCAGAGTAGATCAGAAAGGTAGAATTTTATCAAGTAAACCGCTTCGGATGATATTCACAGGGGGTCTGCACGAATTATATGAGCATTCCCCTATAGTGATGTAAAGAGCTATCTTCCCTTCTTTCCCTTATATTAGAAGCTTGTCATTTCAAAAATTATACAACACTTGAAGTCCTTGCATTACATAAATAATCATGCATAGGCTTGGGGATTATTGTTACGCCTCGCCTCTGAGGCTCAAGGAGAGATTGTAACGTAGACAGCAAAGCCACGTTGGTAGGAATTCAACAGGAAAGTCAAGGGAAGGTCAATGAAGTCAAAATGGTAAAAGAGACAGACATCCGAAATCCTTTCACTGAAGTCTGAAGTTGATGTCGAACCCCTCCCTCCTATGTGAAGCACTGAAGCTTGAAGTTAAGGTCCTTGCAAGTTGTTTGAAGCTCTAAAGTGCCAGAAGACCTTAAGCCGATGTTGACCGCACTGTGTCAGCCTACAATGTAGAACGGCCGACCCCTTGCCAATATTAATTATAAGAATAGACAATGATATGAGGCTTTAGTGTAGAAGATGTGACCACGTGGTTTTGATCCAACGATCACCACGTCGGTCATGGTCGTATAAATAGTTTCTCCTTGTAAGAAATGGGGGTTGGTATCTTTGTAATCAAGGAATTAAACACATATATACTGGAAACTCTCGAGATATTGAGGGGAAATACTTAGCAATTTCTCCATTAGCCTTTCTTTACATTATAGTCGAGTACAAATTCAAGTATTAAACACTTTAAAATTATATCTTGATTTTTGATCCCACAATAGAAAATGACTGGTCCGCCACTTTGTAACTGATACTATTTTCTCTAGCAAACGCAATTTCCTGAAATTATACATTTATTGTTCTCAATGTGAATTTCATGTTATAGATGGGTTGATAAAAATAATTCCACAAAAGCATAGCAAACAAGCATAATCAACTCATTTACATTTTTTTTACTCACCAACACGAACGCAAATGTTCTACTAATAAGAAATATGCTTCTTAGATTATTAAATAATTAACAGTACATGTGCAATAAGCATTATAGTGATGCCACTTCCAAGGACATTAAGAGGGTGTTTGGTAGAGATTAAAATTATATTTTTAGTAAATTGTGATAGAAATTTTTGAAATGTATGGTTGAAAAGTTGTGGGACCCATGAAAAATGTGATCAATATTAATTGTTTGACTTTAACTTAGATTAAAATCTGATTTTAATCTGTACCAAACAGAGGCTAAAGTCATAAGGCCTGCAATTGCTAATGTTCATTTGCAGAATTAACATCAATATTCAGCCTAAGAGCGAAGGCACACAACACTTTCTGTTTACGGCAAAACTGATAAAAGGCCAAACACCATGATCTACTTACAAGAAATTATTTCGAGATGGACTAGACATAAATTTCAATTATTAATTTATGGAATTTGCTATGTGTACACCGGGATCCTGGTGTACAGCCCACCTCACAATAGGGGCTCACGATTTTTTTTTTATTGGGCATATAAATCGGAGCATCAAACCCCGATGTACAAATAGTAAAACCCTCAATTTATAGCTTCACATTTAGCATACATTATTTTTCCTTTTCAAAAATCAATTCTTATTTAAAGAACACATTACTCCCCCTTAATTCATAGGACCCACACCCACCAATCAGTTATTAATTCATATGAGCCAAAATAATTAATTAAAACGTTTTCACGTACGTAGAGATAGTAACGTGTGAGGTTATTCCTCCATATATGAAGAGCCAAAAAAGGCAATTTTGAAAAAAGAAAAAAACACGTTTTTCTAGTTGCGCATCTAAGTTCAAGATGACGACAAGTAGAGCTTGATGGATAAAATTGGGTTGATATACCTAAAATGTCCTCGTGAAAATAGATGAAAATTTATAATATTATTTAAAGTTTAATTTGTTCTCTTAATACTTAAACAAAAAGTTAAACATAAATATTTGCTTTTTATAATAACATTAGAACATTAATTTATGGATTTTGCCATGTGTACATCGGGATCCTGATATACAGCTCACACGATTTTTATGTTGGCCATGGACTCCCCTATTGTGAGGAGGCTATACACCGAAGCATCAAACCCCGCTTTACAAATAGTAAAACCCTTAGCTTCACATTCAACATGCATTATTTTTCCTTTTCAAAAATCAATTCTTAATTCATAGGACCACCAAACCGATTATTTAAAGAGCCAAAAAATGTAATTTTGGAAAAACACGTTTTTCCAGGTTCATTGACTCAATCTCGAATCCAAGATTAAACAATAATATCATTAGGATTAGAGCATCGTTAGAAACGTTTAAAAAGTTTTGTTTTTGAAGTAATTTTTTTTATTAGTATATAATATTGAAAAAAAGTAGGTATTTATTCTGCTGTAAACTAAGAATTATTTTTCTCGTGGAGTTCAAATATTATTTTATTCAAATAAGTTTATAATTTTACCACTCTGTCATTTATCATTCCAAAATTGATAGAAATTGCTTAAATGACAGTCATACCATAGTTGATATTTCACAAAATCGAAATGAAATGGAACAACGAGAATTGTGACGTTGTCTTTAAATTAAATGCATTTTTACGATGCAACGTAATTGTAAATTGGTACGCCACGTCATTAGAACATTATACACTCTCAAGATTAATTATTAAATGAATGTTATATCTTAATATTCATTTGGTCATTTTCTACAATTTAAAACTTCGTTACAGAGTTTCCATGGCATCCTATATTTATTATTGTTTCAGGTTTTTCTATTTCTTCTTGCAAAAGAAGAACTTATAATATTAGAAGAAAGAAAATAAACATCAAAATTGTTCGTTTTATTTGTTTTTGTTCCAAGAAGAAAAATGATACTTAAAAAATGTCTTTTTTCATAGTTAACAGCCACTAACCTGTGAATTCATTATTGTTTATGACAATTTTGTTATTTTATAATTTATAAAACATGAACTCTTTTCGACATAATCTGGCTTTACTCTCCGTTTTAGACTCTGCTTATTTGTCTGAAGAGTGATCAGAATAAATATACAGCAACGCATAGAAGAAAATACGAAATAGTTTACCGTTATTTAGCACGTTACTGTCACTTAATTGCTTCTCGTTCATAAAGATAGCTGAAATAAAAACGAGTACAGCTACAGAACTAGAATGTAAACTGAAATGTACTTACAAACATAAGATTTTTCGTTGTTACCTTATGTTATATTTACTGTTGTGTGCTTATTTGTAAAAATAATATTTGCATGCAAATAAGCACACAAAATAGTAAATATAACATACCCTATGTTTCTCACCCTAAACTTATAATAGACATTATCCTTATCTAAAAATATAACGAGCAAAATATAAAAATTAAGTGCAAAAAAGGGAACTAAATACTCTCTTGGTATAAATCTGCTGGTGGTGGATGAACTATCATGGAATTGTTGAACCACTTGCTTTGTCTTTTCCTTTGTACAATGTATTGAGATAGTATGTTTCTCCAAACTAAATAGAAATTAATAATTATATGGAACAATTTATAATAAATTCAAACACAACCTAAAAGAAAAATATGAGGATAAAGATACCCTAAACTGCTAAAGCAATAAAATTTACTAATCCTATATTCTAAAAAGCAAAATAAATAATAGGGAAGAAAATTGGATGGCCCCTCAATAAACGTTTATTTATAATCATTAGCTTTGACTTTGATCTTTTTGCTATTCATAGTGACTTGAAAATAGAGTTTTCAGCCTTACGTCGCATGTACTGGCAGACATTCTTTGATTTATCTTTGGCCCTCCAAATTGTATGGTTTCCATTGTTATCCCTCATTGTTTCAACTAATCCACCAACTCCTTTGTTAAATCTACGACTTCTCGATCCTTCTTTTCTTCATAGTCAATCTTTTTGCACTTTTTAATGTAAGGTGGTTGCTTGGTTGGAATATTTATGTTAAAGCTTTTTTTTTTTTCCACCCTTAGGATTTTCTCACTCTTTTCAAAATCTGTTAATACTCGTCCAGTTGTTAAGAATGATCTTTCTAGAATTAATGGCATGTGTTGAGCAGATATCAAGAATGATGAAATCGGGTGGAAAAGAAAAGATCTTCAACTTTGATGAACACGTCATTTACTATTCTATAAGGATGCTTGAGTGTTGTGTCAGACAATTGTAGAATTATTGAAATTATTTAAGGATCCCTCAATTCTAATTTCTTGTAAATAGACAAGGACAGTATATTAATACTTCATTCAGAATCAATTAAAGTATTTGAACTTTTGAACTTCCTATAAAGCAAGGTAAAGGGAGACTCCTTGGATCTTTCAATTTAAGAGAGAGCTTGTGATGTAGGATTGCACTGCACTCTTCAATTAATGTCATTGTTTCATCTATTGATAGGTTTCTCTTCTTGGTTAACATTTCTTTAAAAAATTTAGTATAATTAGGAATTTGTAGAATGTTGTCAAATGAAAGGAATGTTGATATGATGTTGTTTAAGGGTATCTAAGAATTTTTTGAACTACTTTTCCAACTTATTGTTCTGTAGCCTTTGAGGAGATCGGACTAGAGACGCATGTTTATTAACAGAAGCAATTATCTTAACATGTTGACTGTTTGACTATTCTTCTTGATTTAACATTTACTAATTCTTCAGATCGACCCACTTTTCCTTAAATATGGTAGGTACCGAATTCTCCTCGGTCCCTTTTTTCTTTATAGTGATTTCCTATAGTTGAACTCCAATTCTAGTTGTGATGGCCAGAACATGTTCTTCTTTTGGCTACCTTCAAAGCCTTTGAGGAATTGAATAAGCGACACATAACCTCGAACAAGGGTACTAGGCTTGATTATGGTATCTCAACAACTTTATATTCTCTTGCTAATACATGTTCCCTTGAGTTCTTTTTTGTGTCACTTGGTAAGGTCTCATGTGTTCTGTTGGACAATGCAGCTGCTAATGCCTCAATCTAAATTTCCAATTTTGGGTGTGTTTGAGCTATATTATTTTGGAAGAATGTTGATAGGAATGTACAATGCATATTTTCCCTCTTATTTTATGTGTTCGTATTTTTATTTTGTACCAAGATGTACTCATTACGCTCATATTTTGATTTATGCGACAATTCTATGGATATGGCGTAATTTGGAATAAACAAGTGAAAATGGACCAAAATGGAAGAAAGTGATAGTTCAGGGACTAAAGCGCAAATATTTTAAATTTGTTTCTAACCTTGTGATGAAAATTCGAGAGTGTTAGAGGTCAATTGGATGAAGAAATGAGTCAAAGTGATGAAATATAGCCAAAATATTATCACATATCAACTTTCAAGCTGAAAATGTTACACTGATTTTCAGCCTCATATTGAGACCAGATTTTTATATGGAAAAAGATCGAATTTGAAGATAGTCTCTGAAGAAAAGTTGTAGCCCTTTGAGTTAGCTTTTTAGCACATCTTGAATCGTCTCAATCGAATATCAGTGTTGAAAGACATGATCAAAATACTGAAAGCTATCCAGCTTTGTAGGCCCGACCCTAAACGTCAACTACACAAACCATTTTTTTGCCTGGCCGGCCGTCCTCAGGCCAAATCGGGGAGAAATATCCGATTTCCTAATTTATGTCAAACACTTATGGTAACTTATTGTGGCACAACTTATAAACCTTAAAACGTCCCAGAAAACCAGAAAACGCTTCCAACCTGTTTTCTCTCTTTTTTTCTTAGATCTATCATGTGTAGCTAACTCTTGGTGCTTGATTGAAGGATACCGAAGCCTTGAAAAATATTATAAATGTGAGATCCACCTATTTTCATTGTTTAATTTATATTTTCAGTATTGAATATTCTTCTATGTATAATTTTATGATTGTCATGTTTGATTGCTAAGAGATCTATTAGTTTTTCACATATTGCAATATATATCTAAGTTAAATCTCAAATTCGTAATTGTTTGAATCATTTAACTTGTGAACCACTAGGATTTGATAATTTTCTGTGATAGATGTTATTGAATCCTAAGAAGAATGTTTAAATAGATTGAATGCAACCGCTGTTGTTTGTATTATCTAATTCATCGATTTCTCTATTGTTTAAAGCTATTATTAAATTAAATCTTTAGCGTTTGTCTGAGATTATTTGGTAATTAGGGTTAATTAGAACGCTAATTTCTGATTAACTAAAATTAAGGAGAAATAGGAATTTATTATAACGATGAATATTGTGAATGTGAATTGATTATTCTTTGTGGTTGATGAATGGTTATAAATCTCCAATGGTGAAAGTTGACTTTGATCCAGACTTGTTTCATTGATTTAATACAACTCGTTAATTTACATTGTTATTTGTTATAAGATTGATCTTGTTATAAACAAAAACTTCCAAATCGTTATACGAAACATAAATTGTTGAATTCCATACTCTTCATGCGATCGACCCTTACTTCCATTGCTACATTAATTTTAGAGGTTTAAGGACTATTTTTGGGTGTCTACGACAGCACACCAAATTTTGGTGTCGTTGCCGGGAAGTGGTGTTAATTTATTTTTATACTTCTTAATTGTTTATTTTATTTTTGAAAAAGAAAAAAAATCATAACTTTCTATGTTTTTAGGTATTTTATTGTTTTTAGAAATCCTAGCATAGAATTTTACTTGTCTTTCTTAATCTAACTTTTTTTTTTAATTTATTTTTCATTTGTTCTGTTTGTTTATGCCCGCAATTCGATCTTCTAATCAAAGTGATTTGCAGTACGATCCAGAAATTGAGAGAACTTTGCGCAGGTTAAGGAGTAACATCCAACAAAATCTTGAAGAAAGCAATCTCAACCCCAATAATCCATTTGCAAGTGATTTTGAGTTTGAAGGAGAAATAACCATGGCCGAAAATAGGACTTTGAAAGAGCTTGTAGTCCCTACATTGAATCAACAACCTTTATGCATAACTTTTCCTATTTTAGATGCTACTACTACATTTGAGCTTAAATCTTGACTAATACACATTTTGCCTACTTTTCATGGTCTTGCAGGTGAAGATCCTCATAAACATATGAAAGATTTTTATGTGGTCTGCACGAGTATGAAACACACTGGAATTACTGAAGAACGGATTAAATTGAGAGCCTTTCCATTTTCTCTGAAGGATTCGACTAAGGATTAACTCTACTATCTACCATCGGGAAGCATTATCACATGAGATGAAATGAAGAGATTATTTCTAGAGAAATATTTTCCAGTTTCAAACGGAGTAAATATTAGGAAAGAAATTTGTGGTGTCAAACTAGATCACAGGGAATCTCTACATGAGTATTGGGAGCGGTTCAAGAAATTGTGTACAAGTTGTCCCCATCATCAGATCAGTGAGTAACTTCTCATCCAATACTTCTATGAAGGTCTTCAACCCATAGAAAGGAGAATGATTAACACTGCAAGTGGAGGAGATTTGGTTGATAAAACTCCCAAAGGAGCGAGAAATTTAATTACAAACATAGCAGCTAATTCTCAACAATTTGGCGCTAGATTTGATCACCCTTCTAGACAAGTTAATGAGATAAATGTCTCGTCCATTGAATAACAAATAACAAATCTAACTACTCTTGTTCGTCAAATGGCCACAGGTAATGTGCAGACAGCGAAGGTTTGTGGAATTTGTTCAGTAATGGAACATCCAACTGATGCAGGTCCAACTCTTCAAGAAGAACCCATGGAACAAGTTAATGCAACGAGTAGTTTCCCTGGACAACCACAAATAAGTTATGATCCTTTTTTCGAAGACATACAATCCAGGATGGAGGGATCATCCCAATCTTAGCTATGAAAATTTGCAATCAAATCAACATGTTGCTCAAAATCACTTAAACTTTCAACAATATAGGCAGTCATGCCGACCTAGACAACAACATGGCCAATATTCTAACTCTGAAATGTCTTTAGAAGATATTGTTAAATCTCTTGCAACTAACACTCTACAATTTCAACAAGAGACCAAGGCTAGCATTCAATGTTTGGAGAATCAAATGGGTCAAATGACTAGCGCGGTCAGTCGGTTGGAATCACAAAGTTCGGGAAAGCTACCCTCTTAAACAGTAATAAATCCAAGGGAGAACGTAAGTGCAATTATATTGAGGAATGGCAAGGAAGTAGAAACCTCAGTAAATGAAGTTCCTACATTGTTAGAACAAGACGATGAAAAAGACTTGGACATCACTATGGAAAAGGGTAACACAACTGAGGATGATGCACAAAAATGTAAGCTTCCTCCACTATCTGATTATAAACCAGTAGCCCCATTTCCTTAGGTTTTGGTAGAATCTAGGAAAAATGATCCAAATAGGGAGCTTTATGAAACTTTTCGAAAATATGAGGTAAACATCCCCTGGTTAGATGCTATTAAGCAAATACCTCATTATGCTAAATTTTTAAAATAATTGTGTGCTATTAAGAAAAAGCAGAAACTGAAGGGGTGTGAAAAGGTGAAAGTTGGAGAAAACGTGTCTGCAATCATTCAAAGAAAACTTCCTACAAAATGTAAAGATCCAGGTATATTTATTATCCCTTGCATGATAGGAAACACCGGATTTGAGAAAGCCATGTTAGACTTAAGAGCTTCTATAAATGTCATGCCGTATTCCATTTATACTTCTTTGAAACTTGGCCCCTTAACTGAAACTGGTGTGGTAATTCAATTAGTTGTAGATCAAATGCTTACCCAAAGGGCGTGATTGAGGATGTCCTTATACAAGTTAATCTTGGTTTTTCCTGCTGACTTTTATATGCTTGATATGGAAAACAGTGACCAAACTAGCCCTATCTTGTTAGGAAGATCATTCTTAAAAACATCCAAAACTAAAATTGATGTTCATAGTGGTACATTGACCATGGAATCTGATGATGAGGTAATTACATTTAATATCTATAATGCCATGAAATTTCCTATTGATGATAATGTTGTATATTCTATCGATGTAATTGATGATCTAGCACATGATGTTTTTGAACTTGATGGAAATGATGAATTGGAGGTCGCTATTCGTGAGAGTGTAGAGAAAGAGAGTGGTAAATTAATGTTGAATCCCAATTTTCGAGAAGCTGTTGATATATTGAACACTCATCCAAGGTCATAACAAGTAGGTAAGCGTTTATATGCTGATTTGCATATTTCTAATGAAAAGTCTCTACCTTCTGTTGTGCGGGCCCCCCATTCTGGATTCAAAGTTTCTCCCTAATCACCTTAAATATGTATTCCTTGGGGATGACAAAACATTTCCAGTGATGATTTCCAACAAACTGACTACATTGCAAAAAGAAAAATTGTTGCAGGTCCTCAAAGAGTATCGAACAGCCATTAGTTGGACAATCGCAGACATCAAGGGAATCAATCCATCCACATGTATTTATCGCATTTTGCTTGAAGAAGGAGAAAGGCCTTCCCGTCAACCTCAATGAAGATTGAACCCACCCATGATGGATGTTGTGAAGAAATAGGTCCTCAGCTTTTGGAAGATGGCATGATTTATCCTATCTCTGATAGAAGTTGGATCAGTCCAGTTCAAGTGGTTCCTAAGAAGATGGGGATAACTGTGGTGAAGAGTCAGAACGATGAATTGGTTACTACCCGTGTTCAAAATGGGTGGAGGGTTTTAATGGAGTATAGGAAATTAAATGCTATGACCCGAAAAGATCACTTTCCTTTACCGTTTATTGATCAAATGCTTGAAAAGTTAGCTGGTCATTCTTACTATAGTTTTCTTGATGGTTATTCAAGTTATTTCTAGATTACAATTTCCCCAGAAGATCAAGAAAAGACAACTTTCATATGTCAATTTGGAACATTTGCATACCGTCGCATGCCCTTTGGTCTTTGTTATGCTCCGGGTACTTTTCAACTATGTATGGTAAGTATATTTTTAGATTATTTTGAGCATATCATAGAGGTTTTATCGATGATTTCACAGTCTATGGGGATTCATTTGATAACTGTTTGTATAACCTTGAGTTAATCCTTAAAAGATGCATGAAAACTAATCTTGTTTTGAATTCTGAAAAGTGTCATTTTATGGTAGAACAAGGTATAGTTCTAGGGCATGTTATCTCATCTAAGGGCATTGAAGTAGATAAAGCTAAAATTGATATTATTCAATCTCTACCTTACCCCACCAGTGTGCGGAAGGTTCGCTCTTTTCTTGGACATGCAAGTTTTTATCGCAGGTTTATCAAGGACTTCTCCAAAATTGCTTTGCCCCTATGCAAGTTGTTACAAAAGGACATGGCTTTTGAATTTGATGAGGCATGCAAAATGGCAATTGATAAGTTGAAAGAACTGTTGATTTCTGCACCAATCATTCAACCCCCTGACTGGAACTTCCCATTTGAAATCATGTGTGATGCGAGCAACTTTGCAGTAGGAGCAGTGTTGGGTCAAAGAACTGGAAAAGCATCTCATGCCATCTATTATGCGTCCAGAACTCTAAATGATGCCCAGAGAAACTACACCAAAACTGAAAAAGAACTCTTGGCTATTGTTTTTGCTTTAGAAAAATTCCGTCATTATTTACTAGGTACGAAAGTGATTATTTACTTTGATAATGTAGCTCTGTGTTACTTGATGACAAAGAAAGAGGCAAAACCAAGATTAATATGATGGATTCTTCTCCTGAGTGAATTCAACCTGGAAATCAAAGACAAAAGGGGAATAGAAAAAAGTGTTGCAGATCATTTGAGCCGTTTAACTAATGTGGATGCTGAACTCCAATTGCAAGAAACCTTTCTTGATGAGCAATTATTTTCTGCAAACACAATTTTACTATGGTATGCAGACACTATATACTTTTTGGTTGTTAACACTCTACCTTCTGATTTGTCTAGAGCTCAAAGGGATAAGCTAAAGAGTGATGCGAAATATTATGTATGAGACGATTCATACTTGTGAAAGCATTGTGTAGATCAAGTGATTAGAATGTGTGTTCCTGAAAATGAGATTACTTCCATTCTCACCTTTTGTCACTCTTATGCTTGTGGATGACATTTTGGAACAAAATGAACATCAAGAAAAGTGCTTGAATGTGGTTTCTATTGGTCGTCCTTGCTTCGAGACGCCTATTCCTTTTGTAAGTCATGTGAAAACTGTCAAAAAACTAGTAATATATCTCAAAAAACTGAAATGCCACAAACTACCATACTTGTTTGTGAAAATCTTTAATGTTTGGGGCATTGATTTCATGGGACCATTTCCCGTCTCTTTCAGTTTTACTTATATTTTGCTTGCTGTGGATTATGTTTCGAAATGGGTGGAAGCCAAAGCCACCAAGACTGATGATTCTAAAGTTGTTGCAGATTTTATCAAGTCTAATATATTCTTCAAATTTGGGATTCTGAAAGCTCTCATCAGCGATCGTGGAACTCATTTTTGTAATCGAACTGTGGAAGCTCTATTGAGGAAACACCATGTCACCCACAAGGAATCAACTACATATTATCCACAAACTAATGGTCAGGTGGAGGTGTCAAATCGGGAAATCAAATCCATCATTAAGAAAATGGTCTGCCCGAATAGAAAAGATTGGAGCTTGAGCTTGAGATTGGATGAGGCTTTATGGGCATACAAAACTGCATACAAGATACCCATCGGTATGTCACTTTACCAGTTAGTGTTTGGGAAACCATGTCACCTTCCAGTGGAGTTAGAACACAAAGCTTATTGGTCAAGAGTTTCAACATGAAGATGGATGAGAATGGAGAACACAGAAAGTTGCAACTTCAATAGCTAGAGGAAATTCGCAATGATACCTATGAGAGTGCAAGACTTTGCAAGGAGAAGACGAAGGCTTTCCATGAGAAGATAATCTCTAGGAAGGAATTTGAAGTTGGTCAAAAAGTCCTCCTATATCAATCGCGGCTTCGTCTATTTCCAGGTAAATTGCATTTCCGTTGGATTGGACCTTTTGTTATTACTAATGTATTTCCTTAAGGTGCAGTAGAAGTTCAAAGTCTGGAAACCTCAAAGGTATTCGAGGTGAATGGTCATAAACTGAAACATTTCTATGAATGTCTTCAGGTGGAGGACGTGACACGATTGGATCTCGAAAACCCATTCTATGCCTATTGAAGGAAAAAGCAATAAGTCGAGCTGAAAACAATAAACAGAGGCGATGCTTGGAAGGCAACCCAAGGGGAGTTCGTTCCTTTATCTTTTTATTTTTTTATTTTTGTTTTTATTTTTCGCCTTCCATATTTTAATTATATTTGTCATTTTCTTTGCATTGGACATTATATTGGGGACAATGTAAGTTTGAAGTGTGAGAGAGGGGATTTAAACTTATTACATTTCAATTTTGAGTGAGTTTAATTTTAATACTTTTTGCATGATTTTTCAGGAAAATGAGTTGAGAGTTAAATGATTGTTTTTGGTTGTGTATGCTATTTGCTAGAATTAATTAAGCTTTTGAAGAACTCATAACATGATTGAATGAATAATCCTCCAACTTAGAGTTGATTAGTGGAGTTATTTTCTTTGAGGATGGTAGTAACTAAATTCTGTAGACAAAAGTCGGTGAGATTTTTGAGCCTTTAGACTGATACATCTATAACAATCTCATTATTCTTTTTCATGTGTGATATTCTTCAATGACTTTGTTTCTCTAGAACTTGCTTTGATTCTCTTCAAAATCAGATTGACACATGCATGCACGAACATGATTAATGTCATCTTTGTTACACAAATGAGTTTTATTAGCCAAATAGCCGACCCTATAATTAAATTTTCCATTGTTGAGCCCCTTTGAGCCTTATGGTCTTTTCTTTGTATAAACTCACATTACAAGCTTTAAACTGGAAAAAAAATGTCTTTACCCAAGCCTTAGAGCTAGTGGAGTATTGTTGAATGTCATGAAAAGTGTGGGTATGTAAGAAAATAAGTGTGGGGGTGTCAAGATGTATGGTCGTGCTATTATTGGTGAATTGAAACAAGTTTTTTATGTCAATTCAAGGAGTTCCAGTATTGGTGTATAATTTGAAATTTACATTATGCAAGAAAAATACAAGAAGAAAAAGGAAAAAAATGAATGATTGAAGAAAAAGAAAAAAATAAACGATGGAGGAGAGTGATTTTAATGTGAAAAAGATCTATACCCATAACTCTTCCTACATCTCAAGAAAGAGTTCGATTTGTGTGGGATAGATGCAAAAATGATGAAGCTATAATGTGGAGTGGTTGGTTTACATGTCTTATGTATATATTTGAACTAAGTCTATTTATCTTTACTCCACTAGTTTCTATAGCTCTTGAGTCACATACCCAAATATTTCTCACTTTGACCATAAGCTGCATTACAACCTTTGAAAAGTCCTTATGATTCTTGTAAAGCATGTGATCTAAGTGGTGGCGAATGAGAAGATATGCAAGCATATGGTAGAACATCTCCGTTGGAATGAATTTGAGCGAAATATTTATCATTTTAAACACATTAGAGTTGAGTGCTTATATCCGTGAGGGTCTACATGTTTAGTTTACTCCATCTTCATATGAATATGCTTGCTAATTGATTATGAGTTATGTAGAATATTTATTCATGATATTTTATGTGTTTTGAAAAAGTTTGATGGTTCTATGTTCTTGGCATTATGACCTGGTGTTTTAGAGAATTAAATTTGAGTTTTGTCCGAAAACGAGCAAAAGCTAAGTGTGGGAAAATTTGATAGGAATGTAAAATGCATATTTTTTCCGCCTTATTTTATGTGCTCGTATGTTTATTTTGTGCCAAAATGTACTAATGACGCTCATATTTTGATTTAAGTGGCAATTCTATGAATATGGCGTAATTTGGAAGAAATAAGTGAAAATAGACCAAAATGGAAGAAAGTGATAGTTTAGGGACTAAAGCACAAATATTCTAAACTTGTTTCTAACCTTGTGATGAACATTGGAGAGTGTTAGAGATCAATTGAATGAAGAAAGGAGTCAAAGGGATTAAATATAGCCAAAACATTATCACATATCAACTTTCAAGCTGAAAATGTTGCACCGATTTTCAGCCTCATGTTGAGACCAGATTTTTATATGGAAAACGATCTAATTTGAAGATAGTCTCTGAAAAAGAGTTGTAGCCCTTTGAGTTAGCTTTTCAACATATCTTGAATCGTCTCAATCGGATATCAGTGTTAAAAGATATGATTAAAATATTGAAAGATGTCCAGCTGTGGCTGCCCGACCCTAAACTTCAACTACAGAAACCATTTTTTTGCCTGGGCGGCAGCCCCATTTTCTATTGGGCGCCCACCCAGGCCAAATCGGAGAAAAAACTCAATTTCCTAATTTATGTCAAACACTTATGGTAACTTATTGTGGCACGACTTATAAACCCCAAAAACGTCCCAGAAAATCAGAGAACGCATCCAACCTATTTTCTCTGTATTTTTCTTAGATCTATCATGTGTAACTAACTCTTGGTACTTGATTGAAGGATACCGAAACCTTGGAAAATATTATAATTGTGAGGTCCACCTATTTTCATTGTTTAATTTATATTTTCAGTATTGAATATTCTTCTATGCATAATTTTATGATTGTCATTTTTGATTGCTAAAAGATCTATTAGTTTTTCACATATTGTAATCTATAGCTAAGTTAAATCTCAAATCTGTAATTGTTTGAATCATTTAATTTGTGAAGTACTAGGATTTGATAATTTTCTGCGATAGAGGTTATTGAATATTAAGAAGAATGTTTAAATAGATTGAATGCAACCGCTGGTGTTTGTATTATCTAGTTCGTCGATTTATCTATTGTTTAAAGCTGTTATTAAATTGAATCTTTAGCGCTTGTCTGAGATTATTTGATAATTAGGATTAATTAGAACGCTGGTTTCTGATTAACTAAAATTAAAGAGAAATAAGAATTTATTCCAACGATAAATATTGTGAATGTGAATTGATTATTCTTTTTGGATTGATGAATGGTTATAAATCTCCAATGGTGGAAGTTGACTTTGATCAAAACTCGTTTTATTGATTTAATACAACTCGTTAATTTACATTGTTATTTGTTATAAGATTGATTTCGTTATAAACAAAAACTTCCAAATCGTTATACGAAGCATAAATTGTTGAATTGCACACTTTTCGTGAGATCGACCCTTACTTCCATTGCTACATTAGTTTTAGAGGTTTAAAGACTATTTTTTGGTGCCTACGACAGCACACCAAATGTATTTTGGAATTGTAGATTGATGGAAAATATGTGGTTGAAAAAAAGGAAAAGTTATTGATGTGATGAAAAATATTATTTTATTGAAGAATGTGTAGTTGAAAATAAGTAGAATAATGAAAATTTTAATGTGTACCAAATAGTGACTTTTTTTTATTGCATCTTCCTTGTTCTGAAAATTAGTCTCACACTTGACAATTTACTGAGCTTCTAATTTTTTCAATAATGATTTATTTTCTTATTATTGCTGAAATCCTAGTGGGTTGCCTTGAATTTTATATCCTTGACCCCAATTATTAATTCATGAGAAGTTTGAATGCTTGCTCCAACCTAAATTATAGGTGTTAGAGTAAGATTGTTCTGTTGCCTTTAAAATTTTTGTGCATATGTACGTCATAGATTGATAAACATGCATGGAGGCTAAAGGAAAATTTGTAGTTGTATGATCTATCCTGAGGTCTACACAGACTGGTGTTGATTGGTACATCATGCTCACATTCTAAGTTATATTTTTCAATTTCTTTGTTATTACTTCCATCTAGGCTGTCATTATGTAATTGCATCTATGTTGTGAATACCCATTTTTTCCTTGAAGTTTCCCTTTCAAATGGCCACATAGACTAATTTTTTGTGATTCTTGAAAAAAAGATCTCTAAGGCATTGTTTTAAGGGCATATCTATTATTGATCCTCTAGCTGAAGCATCGGCTATGTTACAGTATTCAGGTTGTAGGGCTAAATAGAATATGTATATCTTAGCATTTTTAGGAATATCCAGATTAAGGCACTTTTTGAAGTAATTTTTGAATCTTTCCCATACTTTTGGATAGCTCTCAAAGTCTATGAAAGTATGGAGTTCATTTCTGATTTGATGAAATCGAGAAGGCGGGAAGAATTTCAAGGTGAATTTACACATCGTGTCATTACATGAAACGATGATCTCTGGAAGTAGTGAATGTAGCCATTCTCGTGCACCATTCTTTAAAGTATGAGGGAGTAGGAGTATTCGAAAGGCGTCTACTAACATACCTTCATGACTAATAATTCCGCAAAGCATTAAGAAGCCATGTATATATTCATGTGGATTTCAATTGGTCTTTCAGAGAACCTAATGTCCTGATAATTTTGAAATAAGATGATTACATCTTGTCGAATGTGAAATTTGGCCTTCCCAAATGGTGGATAAATAATAGATGTTTGCATAGGATTTGGAGCGGGAATCACATAACCCCGTACTAGTACTTTACAATCGCTAGCAACTACTTTTGATGAAACTAGCTGTGATGGTGGATATAATGGTAATTTAATTTAATTTCAATTGTGATTACTTGTTTGTTCTTTTTCTTCTCTTTGTTCTTTTCTTCTTTGCTAAAGGTTTTTTCGATATCGAGATCTAATGGCAGGGGCTCTATTTTTTTCAAAATCTTGCATAAAAAAATCAAATAAGAGAGATTATATGTGTTATTAATAGTCTGAAACAAAATAAAAATAATACAAAATAAAGTTTAAATCCTATATAAACTAATAAACTCAAATTGAATACTTCATTCACTGACAAATATGCTAAAAAATTGTGTTCGGACAATTTTTCACAAGTGTACGAGATCATTAACTAATAGATATGGTGAGTTAAGAATGTCGTTCCACGTGAAATAAATCACAATTCAAGTATACTGATCTTGTATTGAATTCTAAATATGTAACACAAACGAGTTTTGATTTTTGTAATTATTCTAATTTAAATTTAAGAAATATGAAAAAAAAAAGTGTTGTTTGTATCGCTATATATTTTAATTCTCAATTATGTAATTTAGTTCCGTTCATGCATTTTTGACAATCGATATTTAACTCTCTTTTTCAAGATAAATTAATTCTATTTTAATCATGATATATCCATTCTTTTTCTAGTCTGATTTCAAATGATAATTACGCATTAAAATTCAGAAGATCTATACAATTGCACACGTGATATTGTTATTCTTAACGTCTATTACCAATGTGTTAACATTGTCGCGTTCTAAACTCATTGTGAGTCTTCCAACATTAAAACAAACAGTTAATTATCTAATTGATGGCCAAATAATTAAATAATGTAATGGGAATGCAAAACTAATCAAGAAATGCAAAAAATACTAAACTACTAGTATTGAATTAAAATAAATTAGGGTTCATCTTCATCCAATACAATTACGGATCCAACCTAACATGATTTGTATAAATTTCAAGAAAAATTATGAATAAATATTACCCGGATCATGAATGATGTAAGAAATCTTAATCTTCAATTCCAATATTGAATTTTTCAATTTCTTGATGTGATTGACATTCAATCCTTGCTAGGGTTTTATCCTTTATTTCAAAATATAACATGAGCTCTTCTTCTTGATGAATTTGTTGATTTAATATGATTAAGAGGTTAGAAAGAGTTCTCCAATGTTTTGCCAAAATTTGGTATTTTATAGAAGTAAAAAATAAGGTAAAAATTGCGTCAGAATTTTAAATTAGAGAAAATTTTGCTATAAACGGTAATTGCACAGTTCATCCCTAGATTTTTCGAAGCGGGTACATCGGCTTCTTCTGCTACGTGGTGCGTCACTTTCAATCTTTTTCATTTCAGTCCCCAGATTTTGTTTCTTGTTCATTTTGAGATCATTTTTCATGCAATTTTAATCCTTTAGCTTCCATTTATAATCGATTGAGTCCAATCATTCTTCCATCATCGAGATTGTCCTGATCAACTATTGAAAGTGTACAATGTAGTCCTGAACTTTGAATTTCTTCATTTTTTGCCGTTTTTCGCTCATTTTGTTCAATTCCATCAATTTGTCTCGAGTTTTACCTAATAAATGTAATTAACACATAATTAAGTTACAATTCATCAAAATCAATTATAAATATTCGAGTTTAATAGCTCAAAGAAGTGTACAAATAACTTATCAGTGGCGTATATCGAGAATGATGTATTTGAAAATATTGATAATGATGTAATTATACGATACTTTCAACTTATGAAAATACGTAAGCTACAATATTGGTAATGTATTAATTTATTTTCATTAACGTTATATTATTTTTAAAAGATTTATATTTTGATTTTTGATCCCGCAATAAAAAATGTCTGGCTTTGATGTTGTAGGTTACCCAAAATCCTTCTCTGTTTTAGCTTTATTGAGGAAACATTTAGAAATTGATGTATTGTATATGGTGCTTAATGCATAGTTGTTGGCTTTGTTTAGTCTTTTATACATGCAAATTATTGTGTGTAATTGATCATGAAGAAGTAGGTAGAGGGGTTTGCTCATGTAACTTGCAATATTACTCAGTACAATTTGAACTCTACTGAAAGTATAGACTGGGGTTTCGTGTGGAGCAGAGAAGTAGGAATTGAACTCTTTAAATTTGGCGTTCTTTGGCATGTAATTTTCTTGTATTATGATCTCAGATCAAATTAGATTTTTAGTAGATTTTGTAAAAGTTGACAGAATGTGTGGTTGAAAAGTTGTGGAACCCATAAAATATGTGGTTGAAATTAATCGTTGAATTTGATTTAAATTAAAATCTAGATTTTAATCGCAACAAATAAGGGCTATAACAACTAGATTTTGTATTGAACAACCGAAAATGCTATTGTCTAGCGAACAAGTACCCGTAATTGTAGAAGGTTCAAAAACAACCTCATCAAGCCTTACATAGCTGATTTTTCAAATAATCTACAACCATATCTTAGGATAGAAACGGGTCCTTGAGACTCGTACCAATGTTGTGCATTGTTTTCATACCAAATTTATCTCTTACTCTTGAAATTGAAAACAAATCAATTTACCATTTTAGTTGAATTATTATTTTTTGGTTGACACCAAACATAAATTATATTAACTCAATTCACCACAAATATAGTGAAAATATAAATATATGATTACAATCAACATAGTTTATAGAGGTAAACTCGGCGAAAGAAGCAAGCTTGTGAACCACTTTATTCCCAAACAAAGAATATACGTTGACACATACAACAATTTACATGTGTGTTAAAGCTACAATGTTAAATAAAATATAGGCTTTCTTGTTAAAGATAAAGTCTAAACTTAGATCATTTGGTACATATTCTTTAAAATTTATTTTTTAAAATTAGTTTTAATTACATATTCTCCTAATCAAATGGATACTTAACTTTTTTCTACTTTTTAACCATACATTGTTAGAAAAATCACTTTTTATAAAAATCTACATCAAATAGGTCTTTAATATTTGGATTAACCTCAACATGTCACCCTCCACTTGGTTATCAAAATCACAATCCGGGTCGTAGGATTGACGATCCCTAAAAAGCTAAACGATCCATGTTGTAATTTGATAGGATCGCATATAACCATATAGAATCGTGTAAGATCGTATGATCTTGCCATTTTTGGGTTGTTTTACCCCATAAAAAAAAATCAGGCGCGCAAATTAGATTAATTTTGTTTATCCCGCGAGACACCTTTTCGCTCTAAGCATATGCTTGGTAAGTATTCACCTTCTTTTTCCCTCTAAGCATATGCTTGGCAACCGGTTATAAACATTTGTATTTATAAATAGAAAGAAAGCAGGGATAAATAAGTGAGTAGTATTTATGAATTCATGTAATTTATAAATTTAGAAAGTGATTTGACTTTTAGCAAGTGTTTAAGGCCATCTCCAATGGCAACACCAAAATACTAAATTTCACCAAAATTTGGTGCAAGTGCTCTAATGTGATACCAAACTTTGCACCATATTTGGTGCAATACTATTCATTTTTGCACTGCAAAATGCCAAAATCCAATTAGCTCCCTTTCTTTCATTTGTCAAAAGAATTGTTGCAGGGTATTTGTGGCATGTGTTATATAATTTTTAATACTACAATTATTAGTCTATGTTTTTTTGGGTGCAAAATTCATTCTACAACGGTGAGTTTCTACAAAAAGTGTGTCCGACAACCAATTATTTGCCAAGGTCAAAAAGTGTGCCAGACAACCAATTAATGCCCATATTCCCGTTGAATCATCTTCCGGTTTTGCCCTCATTCTGTACAAGTAAATTTCCACAAAAACCGTCAACCTTTAATTCACGTGAATACTGTTCCACCTAACACAATGGAAGGACAATTTTGAAAACAATAATTAGTGGTAAGGGAATGTTGTCTGACATGAAATTGATACATTGTCTGCATTGGTCGGTCCCACGAGATTTGAAAAAGCTAATGTACAAGAATGAATTTTTGGAAAGAAAATGGGTGTTAAACGGGAGCTTCACATGTTAAAAATAATAATTACTAAATTAATTAAAATAAGAATAAAAAAAATTTAAATATTACAAACACGATTATTTTTAGTAATCTAGAAGAACGCTTCCAGATCATCCAATATCCTCAAAATAATTTCCAAACAAATCAGGTGAACTTTTAGATCCTTTATCTTGTTCTTGAGATTTCTTTTGTAAAATTCTTGTTCGTTCGTTTTAAAAGCTCAAACGTAAGTTTGGATCTGTTATCAAACTCAAATCTTTCAACAAAATTTTGTTATCCTCACGATATTCTGTTCTTGCCAATTTCTTTTTTTTTTTGAATTTTGTAATTCTAATGTCTTTCCTCACTACTTTTTTTTCAAAATTTCGACGAGTTGTCGATTCTCTTCTTTAATGGATGCAGATAATATTATACCTTCTTCTCAATTTTTCCTTTTTAGTTTTACTTTTTTTTATCCTTCTAGATCGTTGAGTAGAAGTATCGTCAACATTGTCTTCGTTTATATTAAGAGAAAACGAAGATAATCTAGGAGATGTTGAATGCGTTGAGGTGCGGTCTTCCGGTGATGAAACTAGCTGTGACGATGCAATGTTAATACAGTTTTTTCCGTGGTAGGTTGAAGACAAAAATTATTGTTTTCAAGAATTTCTTACTCGTCATAGACAAATCAAAGATAAAGAGGTTCACAATACACTTCGAAATGCACTAATCGATCATTTGTGGGAAGAACATATTCTGAGAATTAAATTGCAATGATATTTCAAATTCATAATATCATAATATTCAAATTCGAAATGCAGCGCACTATTTTTTAATGGTATGATTTAATATTTTTCATTTTTGAAATGATTCTACTTATTGTAATATGTTTTAATAGTATATTTATTAATGAACTTAATATTTTCCTTAATTTAACATAATTGTTTACTTAGTAATTTATGTATTTCTAAAATAAAAAAATAAAAAAATTACTAAGAATAAAAAAATGGAAGAAAATGTTAAATACTGTTTATTTGGTGTAATGATTGAAGATAAATTTTAATTTAGTGCAAATTTTGATGCAGCGCAGGAGATTGCGTAACAAGCTCTAAATTGAACAAAAAAAAGTAACTGAATTTCCTTCTTTTGTCTCTAACACTTCATAGTCTTTACATTAACGACGGTAAAAAATCTTTTTGTCTTCCTACTTCTCTCTCTTTTACGGTAAATTTTTTTTTTTTTTTTTTTCTGCCATTTAGTAGTACTCTCCAAACCATTTTTTCTCGTCGATTCACATAAAATATGTTTACCGCCTACTTAGTGTTTATTGGTTGAGCACATGCAAGAACTCATTTCTTACATTAAGGTACTTCCATTAGAACTTCAATTGATGTGAAATATTCATGGCTTAGCGATGAAAAAAAAGCTATAAATCTTAGTATGGGCCCGTTTGGTAGGGATTAAAATCATATTAAAATTGAAAATTAACTGTTATTGTTGACTTTTATTGTGGGACCCAATAACGGTCATATTTTCAATTTTAATCTGATTTTAATCCCCTACCGAACGGTGTCTATATATAATTTCTCAACTTTTTAGTAATGAATAACTTCAAATCACACATAGATGCATGTAAATTCAATTTATATAACGATTTTCATAATGAAACTCGTTTCCAATGCTTGTTTTTAGCTAGTTATTTAGTTCTAGACGCTCTTTTTATTTTTTAATATTTTAAATCATTATTTAGTAGAATTTCACGATTCTCGATTCAATCTCCTCTGCTGATTTGATCCAAAATCACGGACAACGATGCTCTCTTCTATTGAAATCTGTAAATTGTAATTGTTGACTAGGAGATGACCTTCGCGCAAAGCAACTATCGAATCTAAGCAAGGTGTTAGATTTCCACAATAAAATGGATAAGTGCTCTTTCGTTCTTTACACCAATGTGGTGGAAACCCATTCAATGGTCGGATTTGTGGATTAATTTATGACACACTATTAAATTTTGGGGCCCACAATCAATGAAAAAATTATTCTCTCAGATATTTGAGCATCATTTTTTATTTTATTCAAGTTCATTTTTAATCATATTCTTTTCAATCAAGCCACTGCTTGATAATTATTATTTCAAAACTCTTTATTCTATATATTCATTTTCAATCATACATTCACACAATAAAATATTTTGTACTTAAAACAAAAAACTTTTTCCATTTTTTAAGCACACGTTCTCTGAAAATTCAATATTCAAAACTCAGTTTTTGTCAAATAATGACCATCAAACATCGGTAATTTTGCAAGTAGACTTCAAATTTTTTCCTACTTTTTACCCATTCTTGCAAAAAAAAAAATCACTATTAAAAAAATTAATCTTCCAAAAAATGAGACTCAAACAAAACCTTAATATAGCAAATTCAAAATTCATAAGGGAAACAATTGAATTATATTTGGTCCCGTTTTCTAAAATTTATATTTTAATAGTTATTTTCAATCTTTCAATAAAATAATTTCCCGTAGTTTCCCAAATTGATTTTTTCCTTATTTTTAATCACATGTTTAAACCCCCCCCCCCCCCCCCCCCCCCCCACACGAAATTCTTTACTAGAAAAATGTCTAAAAAACAGTGACTATATAAGCTATAGGCCAGGCCCGATTTTGGGCAAAGGCAAATTGAGGCCCATGCCTCAGGCCCAAGAATTAAGGGGGCTCATATTTCAAGTTATATATATATATATATATATATATTTTTTTTATTATTATTATTATTTAAGGAAAACTTTCACTTCTACCCCAATTTGAAATAGCAATTTCAGTAAAGAAAAAATTCATATCTAAGTGAGTAACTATGACCCACTTCAAATTAAGAAACAAAGTTTAAAATTTCAAAAATCAGATATAAATATATTATTAATGTCACAGTTCTATACAATTTGGTCATAAATCAGAAATTTTATAGAAAACAAACTACTCTACGATCACAAATCAAAAATCTTATAAATCACAATTTATTCATCGATCACGGATAAAAAAATTTATAGGCCACAAATTATTTATCGATCATAAATCACAAATTTTATAAGTCACAACTCAAATTTTTATGTGAAATATTATTTATTGATCATAATTTATTTGCCACGTGTTATTTTCTGGTCACAAGATATCCAAATTATTGGTCACAATCTCAAATAATTGGCACAAACACTTTTAGTTCCACCACCTAACCTCAATCCACCATGGCACCACTCGAAAACAGCTCCACCTCACCATCATAGCTAGCGCCACCACTATCGCCACACCTCCAACAACTACCATTTTCAACTTCAAAATCACCACTACCACCACCACAACCACTAACAAAACCACCGCTACCAACAAGATCCAACAAAACCGTTGCCATAGTCGCCCAAAATATACAACAAATCAGATTCAGAAACTGCCACTACTTGAAGATTGGTGGCTTTTGATGCTGCTACTTCAACTGCAAACACTTGTGAACCCAACTAAATAACAATGATCCATTGATGCACACTTGGATACATCGCCCATTGCTTCTATATCCGTTTAAGCATTTCTCGGAGCTAAATGAATTACACAGTGAAAGAACTTGGCCTTGATAGAAAACTTTATCAACTACATGCATTTCGGATTCTTTTGAAAAATAGCAGAAATCAAAGTCTTCTTGTATTTCATTGGTTCTTGGAATTGGAACTTCTTCTTTTCTTGATTGATTCTCTTCATTGATTAGAAGATCACATAATGACACTGCTTCTTCTTCTTCTTCTCCTCCTCCTCCTCCTTCACCATCCCCTTTCATTTCATTCTCTATACATATTAGCACCATTTTCAATAGTAGAAATTAAATTTTGTGTAAATACTCAAGAAAGAAAGAGTTGGGTATTATAATTGACAAAGAAAACTTGTTTTACATAGAGAGAGACGAGTGGAACACAATGACTGCACCACCATCACGACATGCACCACCAAACAGAACTAGCACCACTAGCAAAACCACTATCGTCATCACCACCACCACAACCACCTGAACAACCATCGCCATCATCACCCACAAACAACTACCAACAAACCACCGACCCACCATCAGAAAACCACCAACAAACCTACGTGCGGCCCCCCTACTTGTAGTGAGTTGCCACTGCTTGGCGGTGGAGATAAAAGAGAGAAGGAAGAGGTAGAGAGAAGGAAAAGGAAAGTGATGGGGTTTTAGAGTAAAAACCGGGTTAGGTATGTAAATTAAATTAATTTTATAATATTATTATCAATATTAAAAATTTTAATTATAATATGATTTTTGTATAAACAAACTTTAGTTCTGATTTTTGAAGTTAGATCTTAAAAAAATTGCTTGTGGTATAATTTTCACTTTTAGAAATACTACGACATATTCTAAATATCAAATATATTATAACATACTATATACTATATTAGGTGCTTGTTTGGTCCCCATTATTTCAAAAATATATTTTTTTTCTCTATTTCAATCATATATTATTCAATAAAATAATATTATACGCAAACTCAAAATTTTTCTTTATTCTCCATCGAAATATTATTCAAAAATCCATTTTGGGCAACAAAAAAATGGGGTCAAACAAGATATGTGCTATAATTTAGGTAACTGAAGACAACAAACTGAAATCATAACGGAATTTAATTCGATAGAGCGCCATCGAAAATTTCCATTTGAGACTTGAAATTTGAAAGTCAATTAATTCATTCAGACAAAGAAAACGCTCATTGTAGTTGCATATGGTAAAATAAATTCTAGAAAATCAAGACGTGATTTCTAGTTATAAAGCTGGAGTAGGAGATTTTATTATTTCTGTGAGTTGGACGAAATACCAACTGAGAATATTAAAGGTATATCAACGCTAGGCTGGCTTGACGCCATCGCATCCAAGACCCAACCATCTGCCCCCAAGAGTTTTTATGGAATTGGGTTGGAGCTAGCCCATATGAGCACAGTATTAGCCTAAAGAAGGGATGGAAGGTAAGCCTAAGACTCACTTTTAATAAGTTCTCACTTATAGCCATGCATCCCGACCTCAGATAGCAAGCTCTTTCATTGTGTTCGGGAATAATAAGATCTATACTATCATGAATCCTAAAAGCCTCTCTACACCTAACTAGTTTCTCTAAAATGATGTTGGAGGGATATTTAGAAGCCCACACTTAATCGAGGTATCTACAAGAAGGGTGGGTAATCTCTATATATTCTCCTCGACCTGATAACCTTACATATCTTGTTCGATGAGATAACAATTGGTTTTCTTAACTCCGAACTCCCCATGGAGAGCCTCTCCTTACTATTAGACTTGGGTCCAGAAAATTTGATGCCATTTTTTTGTTGATTTTGAAATAAACTGTGGGGAGGGAAGAATTACCTAAAGTTTAGGTTTTTGAACGAAATGATGGTCACCGTAAGTTAGCATAAAACGTCGGAGTTACAAGGTACTGGTCACCGGAAAAGAAAGATTACAGAGAGTGTTTTGCAAAGAAATGGAAGTCAAGCAAATAAGGGAGGTCGGCTTTATATAGGTGATGTCAACGAGCCTCGGCTGTTAGATAAATATTGAGCGCATCCTTGCCATTCATATTCTTGGTACATTAGTATAAATGAATTCAAAACATCACTTGATAAAGTAGTCTGTTTCACGTGTATGCATAAATGCGTAGCCATGATTACCATTTATTACTTAGGAAGCGTATATTGGAAGCAAGCAACACATACAAAAATTGCCTTCGGAAAATGCAAAGGTTTTCAAATCATTAGCACAAAACCCTAGGTTGTCCAATCACTCAGAGTTTCTTCCTTCTGATAGGATTTCACCTCTACCACAACTTTCCTTAAAGTTGCAATCACTTATGGCTTCTCTCTTTTGCTAGACTTCGCCTTTGCCACAACTTTCCTTAAAGTTGCAATCGCTCAGGGTTTTGTCCTTTTGTTAGGACTCCTCATCTGCCACAACTTTCTTAAAGTTGCAATCACTCAGGGCTTCGTCCTTCTGATAGAACTTCGCCTCTACCACAACTTTCCTTAAAGTTGCGTTCACTCAGGGTTTCGTCATTTTGTTAGGACTTCACCTCTACCACAACTTTTCTTAAAGTTGCAATCACTCTGGGTTTCGTAATTTTGCTAGGACTAAGCCTATGTCACAACTTTCCTTAAAGTTGCGATCATTTATAGCTTCATCCTTCTACTAGAACTTCACATCGACTACGACCTCCTTTAAGAGTTGTAGCTGCTAGTGTCTTTTAGTTATAAAACTAAAACCAATTCTTATACCCCACCAAGATAATACTTCTTTTATGTGGCAACATCAAAAAAAGTCCACGCAATATATGTATATACATGGACTTGATGGACTATTGTTACGGGTTTTCCAAGTCATCCACCAAATTAGACAGATGAACTAGATATGTCCGTCACGTGGTTGACGAACTGATTTCATCTGCCAACCCAATGGATGTTAAGGCCCGCACTCCACATCACTTAGTCATAATTCAAACAGACTGATCAATATTACTCATTGAAACTAAGTTCGAAGTGATGACACCCAAAACGCGATTATCACTCCTGCCACAACCGATCCACTTCAACTCTATGTACTATGAGATCTTTTATGGAAAGATCTCAAAAAACAAATTCTTAGAACTGATTGATGGGACGTATGACATACGCTAAAAGGTCAAGTCACGCATCACTGTGTCAGAGAGCATTAAAGAACAGCCTACCGAGGGATTAATGGATTGACACCTACGATAAGACGGTACACCCTAGATTCAAAACCACGTGCTCCTCATCCAATATTTCCTCTCTTATCATCTTTCATTATAAATACACACACTTGCACTATAGAAGGGGTTAGTCCCTTAAAAGAGAGAGAAGCACAAGGTTTTTACATTATTCGTCCATACGCATATCACCACCAAAAAATCACATTTAGGTGATCATCACCGCTGGACATCCTAGTTCCGGTCTATCAACTTACTAACTTGATCGTCGAAGTGCTCATGGCCGCTTCCATCCCCACCGGAAAAGACCACGAGCGACTAACAGTGTGCTACTAAGTGCAGGAAGGAGCTTACGTAAAATTATTGATCAGTGCATTTCACTCATACTTTAGATATCATCTAAATTTAATATTTAACTTAATTCAATGAGTTTTAGAAAGTTTTAATGTGTGTTTTGATGTTGTGATATACGTTGATGAAATTGAAGGAAATAAAAGTTGGAAAATTGGAGAAACGATCTAAATTGTAAGAGATCCAAAATTCGGAGGCTAAAGTGAAAATACTCCAAAGTTATGTCGGACCTCACAATGAAGATTCAAGAGTGATAAGAGTTAATTGGATGAAGAAAGAAGTCAATGGGATCAAATATAATCAAAGTATGATCACATGTCAATTTCCAACTGAAAAAATTATGCTCCAGATTTGTAGTCACGCATTGAGACTTATTTTTGTCATATAAAATGATCGAATTAAAAAATGATATCTGAATCAACATTGTATCCCTCATCGTTATATTTCCAAAGAATCTTGAATTATCCCAATCGGATTTCAAAAGAAAAAGTTATGCTAAAAATACTGAAGGACGCAAAGTCAATTTTTCAACCCGAAAATGAGCGTCGCAACGCCATTTTTGGCGCTACGACGCCTGTGTTTGCTAAAAATAAGCAAAATTAGCGGTGCCACAGCGCCGCTACAGTGCCGCCGATGGGCACATGTGCAAGAAATAGGTTTTTAACTTTTTTTAGACTCTTTTCTAGGCTTAATACAACTCCAACCCTTCTAAAATTTCATGATGATATAAATACAACATTAAAGACCACTTTTGGAAGGGGAATTCAACATACAATCGAAGGAGGAAAAGTTGACATAATTTAAGAAATCAAAGGGAGGCCAGAACAATATCAAGGAAGAAGATTGGAGATCTATCCAAAAAACTAGTTTTTTTCTATTTTCTTCTTTATGTTGTTTGTTTTAAATTATATAGCTTTCATGTTTCTTATCATAAACTAAATTATTCTTTTAGGGTTTGATTATAACCAAAACTTGAGAGTATGATTTGATTTTATTTTATTTATTTCTATGGAATTTTCAATTTCGTCTATTTGTGTTGTAGTTTTAATGCTTTCAATTAATTGGTCACTAATTGAATGAGTAGATGCTAGTCAATTTCGACACTCGAGAGAAGGAAATTTAGACGTGATCATAAGATTAACATAACATGGATTATATAGGTTTCGAGAGGAAGTATATGATATATAAAGTTTACTCCATAAAAGAATCAGAACTTGATGATTTCTAGATTTTAATTCAAAAAAGAGATATTGGAATTAATTTTTATCCGACACTCGAGATAGGGGATATAATTATATTAGGATTCTTGCTTATAATATGAGAAATTGATTAGAGATAACTAAGTTTTTGAGAATCATATTTGATTGTTAGATGGAATCATTCTCTATGTTTTTCCATCTTGATTAAATCCATATAATTTGCATTCATTGAATTCGTTACCAAAAGTTTCATTAGATTAGTTAACAATATTGATTCATAACTCATTCATCTAGATAAAATAAAGGCTACATAATTATAGTACTCAGTAGAAATCTGAATTACAATTCACGTGGGTTCGACACTCTAACTCCATTACTATATTACAAAACTTGAACCGTACACTTGCGATATAATTCACGTTGTATAAAATGCGTAACAAGTATTCTGTTGGCCACGTGGTTGGGTCATTTTTCGGGGTCAACAATAGGCATAATTGATTGTTATTTGTAATAATTGATTTTGTATTTTACAAATTTGAAGCTGTGATATGGGGCATATATAAACTTCACCCTCGGTCATGTGTCCTTATTGCTAACAAAATTGTTTCGTTGTATAATCTTCGAGTAATAAAACATTTGATCATATGCCTTTTCACAAATTTCATACCGGTTTTAACGAAATTATGATATAGTTGCAACTTTTATGAACTATGATCATGTAGCATATGATGATATAAATCCACTAGATGTTAGGCGTGTATTTAATGGTTGAATGGTTTTGCTATGTTATATAATTGAGAAAGAAATGATTGAATAACTATCTTATTCAAATTTGATTAATATTTTTTCTTTTAAAATCTCAAGACTAATAGTATTTAATTGATCATTTGAAATATTGTTATTTGATTTTAATATATAAAATTGTATAATACATTTTGCATGTTATTTTACTGTTAAATTTTAGGTTGACAAACTAACAATTATTTCCATAATACACTTATAGATTTTTCATGTATACTACACTTTTTGAGAGTCTAATTTATGAAATTTGTCTTAGGCATCCAGAATCATAGTTACCAAAAAAAAAACAAGACAACTCGATATCCGAATGAATATATTTAGGCCCAGTTTGAACCTCATTTTTGGGGAAAAAAAAGATTTTGGAATAGTAATTTTTTTGAAAATGTGCAATTGAAAAATATGGAAATTTTTTTAAATTACGTATAAAATTATTTTTTTGAAAAAATGTAATTAAAAATGAAATTTAGAAAAAATAAGTATTGAGAAAAATAGAGCGTAGACTTTTAGCCCCTGTTTGATTCTCATCTTTGGGACAATTTGTATTATGGAATAGTGTTTTTTTGAATAATGTGTGGTTAAAAAAATAAAAATATATATATTTTTGAAATATGTGTATAATTATTTTATAGAGAATGTGTGATTAAAAATGAGTTTTAAGAAAATGTATTCTCAAATACTAGGGGCGGGAGCCAAGAAATGATGTTAGGATGGGTTGAAACTTAAAAATTTCAAATGAACGCTACAAGAAATTGAGTTTCAGAAACTATTCTCATGACATTCACGATAAAAAGTATACTGAACTCAATGGAATTAAAAACGTTTAGATATCTCACATTAAGATATTTCATTAAATCTTTGTATTTTTTTTTACCTAATAGAAAATCGATGTTTGCCTTAAAAAAATATAAATTGATCGAATCATGATAGAAATAAGCAAAAATACAATCCACCAATAAAAAATTTAAAAATTACTTAACGAGTAATCTTCTGATAAATTTGACAACCAATCTATTCAAACAACTGAAAGTTTGATTAAAACATGCAGTCGATAATATATCACTATAATCTATATGTTATTGTCTCAAAACATTATTTGTTGTGTTTATCGATCTTTTATATCGCCCAGTTTCAAAGTGAGTGAAGAATCTCAATCAAAGTGAGAAAAATCAACTAAGAATTTTGAGGGTCAAAGAAATTAAATTTAATTCATGTCCATTTTTTGCTCGATTTCAAGAATATACTTATATATATTACTTTATAAATAAATAAGTTTTAACAAATATTCTTTTTATTGTCAATATCGAATCTAGAGTAAATTATTTATTTTCATCATAATATCCTTTTTTATGGTCAAAATAAGTAATTTATTTATAAGTATGAATAAGTAATACATGAAAACATATGTAGAAATAAAAAAATTAGTTACTTTTAAATTTAGCAAAATATGTAATGCCATAACTATTAAAATAAGTAATTTACTTCTAATTTGACAATAAAATATTCATGTTTCATGAATGTCATAAAATAGTAATTAATAATCATAGCATCTTTTATACAATTTAAATAATTGAGTATTGGATTTTGATTGAGATTCAAATTAGAGCTAGGCTAATACTAATATTTGGGCCAAAGTTATACAATTTCTTCTCAAAGGTTTTATATGGGGCGGAGGCAGTGTGGGTTGAGCCAAAATTATACAATTTCTTTTTAAAAGTTTTATATGGGCTGGGGGACAGCCCAGCTCTGCCCCCACTCCCTCCGCTTAAACATGGGCCTAGCAGGAGTTTGTAGGTCGCGCAGGAAACTTTAGTGCACTCAGTGAGTCTGACTCAACTCGAGTTTGTGGAGGAGAAACAAGTTTGCAAATCCTCTGTAATCTAATAAAAAAGAAAACAAAAAAGTGAAAAGGGCTGGTGGGGAGCTTCTGGAGTAGGAATATCACCCACCATATTTATGCCACATGGCATCATCATATTGAATTAGACCCACTTTGTCAACTTTCCTCCTACCTCTTGGCTCATCTCCAGCCTCAAATTAATTTTCAAATTTCTATTTTTTTTTTCACCTGAATTACTAGTGGCTCTCGCTTTTTCCTCAATAAATAAATAAATAATCGAAATAAAACCTCCATAGCCAACTCCTTTCTTTCTCTTGTACTCCATTCTGTTATCTTTTTTGTGTTCGTTCAGTTCAAGTCACAACTCAGAAATGTTCGATCTTTAATTAATTGATTAACTCGCAGATAAATTTCATCAATATTCCGATCTGAACTGCGCCAGGGCTCATGGAAGGTACCTTTTTATGGCTTTGATTAATTTGTTCTTGCATATTGGTGATATGAATTTGATTAAATTTTTCCCATTGTATTTGAGCTTACTGATTGAACCACTTCCTTTTTTTTTTTTTTTTGGGAATGGATTGAACTTGAAAGGTTAAAGCAACATGCGGTTCCTTTTGGTGAGGATTCTGGATAAGGAATTAACTCCTACTTGTGTTTAACTACTAATACTAGTACTTCTTTCAGATTCAGAGATGCATCTGTCTCCCTCTCGCCACACACAATCATATATGACTACTTTTAATTAATTAAAAATTTAAATAGTTATCAGATGAAGAAATGATTATTGGGAAACGGTGGATCTGTGTCAAATGTTTTTGTTACATATTTTTCTGTTTTGCAGTTGTCGGGTGTCCATTAACACTACCACAACGGCCAAGCTATTTAAATTTGTGGTTTTTAGTGCTGAAAGGAAGCATCCTCTGTATTTGAAGCAGCCCCCTGTTCCAGTATTTAGATGGACCCTTATTCGTCTGGAGAAGAACTTGTTGTCAAGGTCTCTTCTACAACGGCTATATCGATCCTTTTACTTTAATTTTAAAATTCGTAATCCGTTCTGGTCCTTTTTATTCATAGCTTGAGTCACAGTTCTTTGTTTAAAGTGCCATTATATTTACTTTAATGGCAGACAAGGAAACCTTATACAATCACTAAGCAACGTGAACGATGGACAGAGGAGGAGCACAATAGGTTTTTAGATGCTCTTAAGCTGTATGGACGTGCTTGGCAGCGCATAGAAGGTCACTATTCGTTCACATTTTTATATCTATTGATTGTCTTACTATTAATTTGTGGCTGCAAATTATTTTAGATAATTAAAGCATGCTTTTTTATGATAACCAGCTTCAGTTCAATTTTTTTTGCATCAGATAATGTACTTTTTTTATTTCTGCTTAATTTATTATATCTTCTTTAGGAGAGTTATATTTCTTGGATATATTCTCTTAATCAGAGTCCTGTTTTTCCTCCTCCTTTATCCGTTTATATGTCCTGGTGCACAGAACATATAGGAACCAAGACTGCTGTGCAGATCAGAAGTCATGCACAGAAATTTTTTACCAAGGTCAATTGCTACCTTCTCATGCTTTCTTATATTGGTATATAAAGGAACTTCTTTGTGCTAGGACCTGGCTCTAATTCATGGCGGGGACAATACATGCCTGATATTTGCATTTGAAAGTTTTAAAATGCTGTTCTCTACTCCTATATATGTATATTATTACTTATGTATTCTGTAGTGTGCATTATAATGTTCTTGCAATTGTTGTCATTTCTTGTACATAGAAACTGGAATACTAATTAGAACATGAATTTGTTGATATTTTACCAGAATAATTGTAACGACCCAAACTTCTATACCCAAGCCGTTATATTATACATATTGTCTGTTTTGGGAGAGTATCGGTCCATCTCATCCCTGACGAATTTATATCGCATCCTTGAGTATTCGAACCCAAGTCCCTATCTTGTGAGAGACTTAAGTCAAATCGTGATACCAATTAGGCTAGTTGCTCTGAACTTTATACAGAATTTGTACCAAAATTTAACTTAAGTCTATTAAAAAGCATAGGTCTTTAGTTCGAGTTTTGGGAGGATACAATAGAAATTCTTGAGTAAGATTTGTAGAGGTTCTCCTAGTGCGAAACGTACTATGATACATTGGCTTGGGCACAGAGATTAGATAGTTACAATAATTACTATATCCATACATATTAAAATCTCACACACATAAATATAAAAATAATAATCAATGTATAACAATTTGAGCTGCTACTCTTAGCCCCTGTTTGATTTAGCTAAAAATCAGATTTTTAGTAGATTTTTCTTTTCAAACGATGCACAATCTTGCGAGGCATGTTAGTTAAAATCCCAAATTGCTTAAATATGGGAAAAAAAAACATATAAAGGTTTGAGTCATAATTGACCTTTCAACATTCCAAACTAGTTTATAACTTGAGGAACTCTCCACTCATTGCTTTTGTACGACCAATAGAAATATCAAGTAAAGAATATTTGGTTAAATTAAGATTTCTTGATATGTGAGGATTAGAAGAGGTACCTGTGTTGCGTAGAGTTTTTATGCTCTTTTTTTTTTCAATTGTTGAAAAAGTCGTGACTTGTTCCCCTTTAAGATATCCAAAGGAGAAGAATGAGAAATTTCAACCCTGAACAATAAGAGACTCATGGGAAACTTTGAGCAACACAGTACTCATGATTAGAAGAACGAACACGAAAAACTATGGGAGAATCGTGAAATAGAAGATTGAACAAGCAATACATTCCAAAATGGACCTCTTCAATTTCCTCTTGAAGATAAATTTTGGTGAAAAAATAGTTATTCTTTAAAAAGGTAATGTAACTTTCCTAGTAACTACCTTTTGGGTAGGTGAATAACCTAGTAAAGCACATCTAAAAGTTTTTAGATCCAACTTTCCTCTTTTATGACTATGCGCACATGGACAAATGAAAGACGACTAAAAACTTTAGATGGAAGAGAACAAAATAGATTTAGATATTGGATACACGTTTAAGGATATCGAGAGGTGTTTTAAAATTCAACTCTTCATGAAATTCTATTGATAAGTGACTCTTGATGGCATTCTATTGATAATATGTATTAAAAATAATTCCAACCTGAAATTGTTTTGGAACTCGGAAAACATTGTAGCTTTAGCTACCTTAAGAAGATGTCAATTTTTTTCTTGCAGCAAAACCATTTTGTTATGGAGAATCCACACAAGAACTTTGATATACAATCTCTTCGGCAAGATATGAACCCAGTATTCATGCATTATATTCCTTCCTATTTCCACTTCGAAGATTTTGAAGGTTGGCTTCAAATTGAAGTTTTAATCATTTGATGAAAAATGATTTGATCCGAATTTTTCTTTGAGTGCATAGAACCAACATGCACGAGTATGATTTAATGAATATAATTAAGTAATTAACCATGTAGTCCCAGAGACATTAACAACATGAGATGGTCCCCAAATACCACTATAACTCTAGAAGTAAGAAAATTGTGCATGAAATTGAGCATGAGGATGTTTTGACAAATTGCATATGGCGAAGAATTTTATTTTGAAAAGGAGGAAGTAACATCTTTAAATCCTCTCTAAGTCCAAACTCCCTCCATTGCAATTAAGGAATCCTGGTAACCTTTCATTTATGGTCGGTTTATTGTCTCCTTCTGTGGATGTGGGTTTCATTGAGCCCTTTGACATAAATCTGTGTTTTAATTTCCTTTATTATTCTTCATTATTCTTTTTTTCTGTTGATGTGTGGATTTGCTGTTATATGTGATATACTACTGATTATAACAATTCGTCTGATTAAATCTGGACTTATTATGAACTACAGTGACATGTCCCTTTGTATCTCTTTAGGAAAAGTATAACCTTGTTTATTTCATCCGTTCTCTGGTTACTTTGACTGCCACCAATTGTATCATTGTCAGTAGTTTTATTTTTTTGCAGTTCACAAAGTTTTTTCTTACTTTAGTTGATCTTGGAACAATATTATAAATCATCATCATCAACACCTAATAAAATGATAAACAAGGGAGGTAATTTAATAAATTTCGTAGTTTGATGACACTGTTGCTTGCTATTCAGAGAAGATTACCGTGTTGTGCCACTTGATACACGGAATCTTATGGATTCTCTGCCTGTCATCTATACTTTCATCTCTGGTTTGCCATCCCATTAGCTATCATTTTTTTTACTTTTATTTCTTTTTCTATTTCCTGAGAAAGGGGAAGAAGGTTGAGCTGCAAATCAAAACAAACACTTCTAATTAGCATGCAAGAAAAGGGAAAGGGGGTTGATGCTGGAGTGTAGTGGATAATGGTTTTCATATTTTGTGTGAAACAATGTATTTCTGTCTCATAGATAAAGCTTTTGGAGTAATTTGTTCAGAAAGGGGTTCTGAATTTTTTGGACTTGAAGATGGTCAAATTATTAATTATGTTACATACATTCTCTAATTTGCATCCGTACATTAGGATGATAAAGGATGACAACAATGGAGAAACGTGATACCACAATGCCTAGACATCTTGAGATTTCATTGAATTTGAAAATACTAATGAATGGATATTCATTTAGTTTTGTCCCTGGTTGGTGCACGAGCTTGTATCAAAGCTAAATTTTTTTAATGGAAACCCTATTATAATTCTAATGCATAATAACAACTTTGACCAGGATAATGGTGTTTTCCCAGTCGTGTCACACTTCAGAAATGATCATTCCAGAAATCTACTTATACCTCATTTCAAACTATTTATTTTTCTTCCTCATCAAGATTTTGCTTTTTGTACTTCAACGATGTTTGCAAACATTCAATGTATATCTTTAAAGTTTGTTTTCTGTGGATCCAGCTAGAGAAAGAGGCTCTTATTAAAGGAGTTCCAGTAGGACATACTCTTGACATTGAGATTCCTCCTCCACGTCCTAAAAAGAAACCAAGCAATCCTTATCCAAGAAAAACAAGTGCAGGAGCTCCTACTTCGCAGACAGAAATGAAGGATGAAAAAATGTCAGCCACTGTTTCTTCTTTGTATGTGCATAAAACCACACTAGACTTGGAGAAAGAACCAGTTCCTGATGAGGTATAGTCTTTCTTTTTGTTGGCAATTTTTTTGGTTATTTCTTAATTCAATTCAATGTGTATATGTTTCCCAGTTACACACTTCTTCTTTTTCTTGTTTCTGTTGGACTTCTCTTCCAAGATAATTATTATGATGCTGATTATTTTCTTCAATTTTTCCTTTATGTATATAAACAGTTTTCTCCCTCTAATGTGATATTATGCCAGAAACATGGTGATGATGGAAAGATGGGAAACGCTAAGCAGTACCAAGATGAGGACATTTGCTCTGGGGCCGTGACCCTTCTCAAGACAGTTCCTTGTACCTCCCCATCTTCAACAAACAAAAGTTCTTTGACAACATCAGTTGGACCTAAAAACTCATACTGCGAATTTCTCCTGAGCTCTGAAGAGGCAAATAATGAGGATGAAACAACTGAATCCCATATCACCATTGAACACAAAGGACATCAGAAAGATAAGTTTGATAACAGCAAGCTGTCTCAGGATTATGGCTTATATAAAACTTCAAACTTTGGAAATTCTCAACTTTTACATGAGAAATTTGTACAAGGTAAAGGACCAGATGAGCTGGATCGTTCCAAAAATGCTGATGCATTTCCAAACAATGATTTTCAAGCCTCTCAGCACTATCCTCGACATGTTGCAGTTCAGATTCTTGATGGGAACTCAAGAATGAATAACACTTCCCCAGACACACAATATACAGAACCTATGCTTCATCAAATGGGTGGATTTAATGGACACCCAAATCTATTCATGAATCCTACTTCATCTGCTGCTTCTGAACATCAAAGTAATGGATCGTCTTCCATTCATCAATCATTTCCTAGTTTCCATCCAATATCGAACCCAATCCACAATCAAGATGATTACCAATCATTTCTGCACGTGTCATCTACATTTTTAAGTCTTATTGCATCTGTTCTGATACAAAATCCAGCAGCGCATGCCGCTGCAAGCTTTGCAGCTACGAACTGGCCATGTAGAAACATGGAAGCACCAGCAGACCACCCTGCAGAAGGATTTCAGTCAAGGCAGATGAGTTCAGCTCCTAGTGTGGCAGCAATTGCTGCAGCTACAGTAGAAGCTGCAACTGCATGGTGGGCAGCCCATGGCTTACTCCCATTCTGTGCTCCATTTCACTCGGGCTTTACTTTTTCTCCCCCATCAGCATCAACAATTCCAATGGATACCAGTAAAGATAGAGCAGCTAATACTGAAAGAAGAGAGAACCCTCCTGATCCTGCCCCCTTAGGCAGTCAACAACAAAAACCAGAGTGCTCCGAGGCTTTGCAAGAACAACATTCAGCTTTGAAGTCACCAAAATTGTTATTGTCAGATTCTGTGGAAAGTGAAGGTGCAAAGCCAAATGTTGGATTAACTACTACTGAAACTGAACAAACTGCAGATGAAGCTATGCTGAATGATTCGAACAAGTCAAAAAGCAGAAAGCAGGTGGACCGCTCTTCATGTGGATCCAACACACCTTCCAGCAGTGAAGTGGATGCGGATGCTTTGGAGAATCATTCTAAAGGACAAGAAGAGAAGAATGTGAAAGATAAGGAGTCAAAAGAACCTGATGTAAATCATTTAGCTCTTGACTCCACTAGTCAACGTTGTAGAAGCACCAGCAATATAAGTGATTCTTGGAAGGAAGTGTCTCAAGGGGTAACTGAATTTTTCTTATATAGAGATATATGCTTGTTGTCAATATGAGTGTTTGAAATCATTTCCTTTCTCTCTTTCCTTCTCTCTATCCACTTCATATGCAGGGACGACGGGCTTTTCAGGCTCTCTTCTCCAGAGAAATATTGCCACAAAGTTTTTCCCCACCCCATGATTTAGACAAAATGGATTTCATAAATATCGATAAGGATATAGAAAGTGCACAAGAGAAAGATGAAGATGGATTGCAGTTAGACCTTAATGGAAAGACGTGGGGTACCTCTTCTCAGAAGCTAGGAATGGAAAATAATGCTACTTTGATTGGTGAAAACAAAGAAGAGGGGCTCCTGAGTATGGGGCTTGGATATGCAAAGCTAAAAGCTCGTCGAACAGGGTTTAAACCTTACAAAAGGTGCTCGATGGAAGCAAAAGAGAGCTGGGCACAGGCCAATGGCCAAGAAGAAGAGAAAGGCCCCAAGAGAATACGCCTAGAAGGAGAAGCTTCTACCTAATGCTTCTTCTGATGTCGCAAGCATTTTCCTCCCTGTCATCTAGTACCATTAGCATTTAGTTTATTTTATGTAATATGACGGATACGAAAAGATCACTTGTAATATGAAGGATACTAAAAGATCACTTGGGACTTGGTTTTTTTTAAACTGTGCAAAGGCAATTTAAAAACCTTCTTGGATGCTCCTCTCATCAGGCCCCTCTTCCTTCCCATATCATCTGTTGAAGAAAGATATATTTACTTTTCTAATATCCTTCCTAGGACTCGCTTTCTGGTTTTGTGTAGTGTCTTTTGAGTAGCAACTGGTACTGATTAAGAAAACTTGAAGGATGAAGGTATAATTAATGTGATTTTGGGTTTTTATAGTTTAGTTACTAGAGTTCTTTGGTGGTATTGAGGTGGAAGAGTTCTTAAATTTGGTTGATTGCAGTTTTATGAGAGCACTGGTTTTTCGATGATGTGGTAGCTTCAGTGCTCGAGGAGATAACAAAATCATATCTGCGCTCATCAATTGAGGCAGAGTATCCAAGTTTAGCAAGTCTTGTGCTGCAATCGTTTTTGAATGCCAATCAAGTCACACATGCCTGTGCAAAAGAATATCCCAAGAAATGCACAAATTAAGTTTAAAATCCGTGAGTCGGGAATAGACTTTATATAATGATATTACTCTGTCCTGTGAGAACATAATACGAAAGAAAAATGTGGAATGCAATCTCTTAATTTCTCAGGAAAGAAACAGAAGGCTGTAATCGTCTGCGTCAACTTCGCGATGTTGATTATGAGTTGAACAGCTTGATTGTACAATATCTACTTGTATGTAGTTCGAGTTGCAATCTCTATCTAGTTTCATCCATCTATGTGGGAACAATCTGCTTCCCAGTCTCTTCATTGTTGCTTTTTCCCCAAAGAAGAACATACATACCCACAATTACTATAATGGACCCCAAAATGCTGTCAAAACAAATACATAATTAGTTTGATAGTTGTAAGCTAATTTATAATAGAAACCATACAAATAATTCAAGACAATATGCTAATTATGTATATTGATTAGTCATCAAGATATAGTTGTTCAATTACTTATATTAATGGGTTCTAAATTCTAGAGTTTGCTTCCTCTAGTGTCTAGATGGATATGGTTTATTAAACTTCATAACACAACAGAAAAGTAATGCATGGTTTAGTAATATTTTAGAGAATAATGTTATTCATCCCCACTGGGGTTGAGCCTCAATCTATGTGGCAATTACATAACATTAAATGATAGATTCAATTAAATACAAAGTCAAATGATTCATTTAATTGAGTATATCATTTAATGTCATGTAATTATCACATAGATTGAAACTCAACCCAGTGTGGATGAATAGCATTATTCTATTTTAGATTTTAAAATAATCAATTTTAGTTGGGTCGAATAAATAATTGATTGTAGAAAGCATATAGTTGGCTTTTGTTTCCAGTTACTTTTTATACCTACATTTCGTGGAAATTGCAAATACTGTCAACTTTTTCATAGTACTCATTTCTATTTATTTATAGTTCAAATTGTGTATAACAACTCCCAAACATGCTTTTTAGTGCCTGATAAACTTTTATGTCATTTTCGCTCTATGTTTAAAAATCAGTATTTGAGTGTTTGGTAGTGCGTATACCATTACTAACATGAACATGATCTCATTATGCATTATTATTATTATTATTGGTCTAATTATACTATTTATTCTTATCTTCATAACATGATATATAAGTAAATATTTATATAAGACTGTGTTATTCGCAATAGTTATTTTAAAAAGGAAAAAAATTATATTTACTTGGACTCGTATTTTATATGATTAGAAACTAAAAGTATAGTGCATATAATAGAAACAATTCAAATTAGACTTAGAATACCAACAAACTTGTAAAACAAAATGAATTATTTTTGTTAACGAGAGTTAAAATTGATATTTTAACGATGGATAATTGGAGAAAGTAAAATCGGAATATGAACGTGTCTCGAAATCTGTTGAAATATCACGTTTTTAGTAAGTTTGTCAAACACCTTAAAAAATTGTACCTAATTGATAATCAGAATTTTTGGGCATGGAAGCAATCCCAAGTGGGAAATAATGAACTTTTGCACATAGTTTATATTATTTTTGCATAAAATCTTATTGAAATTCTGCTTAAATTAAATCAAGATTATTTTCTTAAAATATATATAAGCTCACCTGCCAAGGTAAATTTCCTGGTGCAATATTGAGACATCAAAAGCAGCAGCAAAGATTTGTATCAATGGGCAAAATGCTGAGGTGAACACAGGTCCCCTTTGTTTCACACACCACGACATCACCACATAGCATAGTCCTGATGCTATAATTCCCTGATATCAATCAATTAAAATAAAACCAATGATCATATATATTTAATAATATCCAAAAATAATGGATCGAAAATATATTGATTAATACTGACGGCATATAGGACACTTAAAATCTCTAACTTTCCCTTGAGAGCCCATGTAGAAATATTCCTGTCCATAATGAAACATAAAATAATCGACTGAACAGCACTGAATAGAGACATGATGGCCGTGCTAGAATATTGATACGGATATTTGTGTCCAATCCGTGTTTGAATAAGAAACCATGAAGACCAGGTCACGCTGCCTGCACATAGATATAGCGAACCGATAATGCTCCACCCGGCTGCTTTTGTGTTGTGTCGAGGCTGAGGTTGAGATCGCGAGTTTCTCATAATTAATGGCACCCCTTTGTAAAGTATTAGTATTAATGCTCCGGTTAGGCACGTTAATATGCCTAACACCTTAGCTTTCCCGCTCTTTCTTTTCACGTTAACTTTCTCCATCCTGTAAGTGACACGATACCATGGTAGAAATTTATGGACTTTCTGAAATGTTAATTTCTAGAGTTCAAAACGAAAACCCTAACATTTTAAAAGTTTCTGTGTATCCTAAATATTGAGACACGCAATTGAATATTAATTAACTTACCTGAATGGCAATGCCATAATAAATGTAATTACAGGCACCATATTGATAAAAGCGCACATGAAAGTGTTTGATGTATATTTCAGCCCAAGCAAGAACAGATATTGACACAGTGTCAACCTGCATCGAAAATATTGAACATTTTTTTATCGATCACAATCTAAGTTGCATGGAAACAGAAAACGAAATACAACACAACTAGATACGTTGTTTTCGAAAGCCCCTCCCCACCCCCCCCCCACCCCCCAAAAGGGGGGGGGGGATACGAGATCCAAAAATATGTCTTCAAACAAGTTTGTGAACAACATAGATTGCAATATGAAAAAACGAACAAAAAAGAGCTTAAATATTTAGCTTACTCACCCAATTAAAGCACAAAGGAACATCTGAGCCATCAACCAAGGTGTCAGCTTATTCCAACTTTCCCTGACATTTTAGGGTTTTTCTTATATTTGCTAATATAGTTGAAATCGCCGTTAAATCGTATTATATACTTAGTTTACTTACTTACCTCTCCCATAAATAGGCTAATGGGATCAAGAAGACGGTGGAGATTGATTGCCTATAGGCAACAATGATCATATGGTTCATCCCTCGTTCGAGTGCCATCTTGAAAAGAATATTTATCGTCGCTAAAACAAATTGAACGGTCACCATTGCAACGACTTGCTTCCACCTCTCAATATGAGTCATCTTGGCAATATAATTTTCTTTGAGGTTGAGAGAAAATTGTGTCCCAACTAAGAAAATTTATGTTCGAAAATTTCTTCTTCATTGCATTTTATTCCCATCGCTGGAGAGTGGAGACCGTGGAATCCATTCCTTCACTTATGTGAATATATAGATATATATTCTATTACACCGTCGGCCCCTGACCTCATAAACTTGATGGAATATGAATATATGATGCTCGTCTTAACGGTTACTTCTCACCAAATTAAACAAAAATTGGAAATGAAACGGGACATGATACAACATGAGATATAAAACTTACATTAAGCCCATATTTGGTGCAGATTAAAATCAGATTTTTAGTGAATTTTAAAAAAATTGATAAAAGTTAATGATTTTTTTTTTTTTTTTTTTGAAATTGTGTGTCTATGAAATGTGTGGTTATAGTTAATCGTTAACTTTGACTTGAACTTTTAATCCACGCCAAACAGGGTCTAAGTTAAACCCCATAACTTGTTAATTTTATTATAGTATAATAATTAAAGTATGAAATTACATTAATTATTTGGCATGGATAAATAACTTCTGAGTTGAAGCTCACCAAAAGTCCATAGTAAGCCCATGTTTGGTACACATTAAAATTTTCATTTTCATTCTTCTATTCATTTTCAACCACACATTCTTTAATAAAATAATATTTTATATCACATTAATAAATTTTTCTTCTTTTTCAACCACACATTCTCCATCAATCTACTATTCTAGAATACTTTCTTTCAAAATAATGTGACACAAACACACCCTAAATGTACAATTTTTAATCCACATTTTCAAGTATTTTGTTCAATAGTTTTCCTAAGAGTCGAGGTTTTTAACTTCATTAAAAATTTTAAAAGATGGAATTTATTTGGAAGCTACGAAAATCTTTCCAAAGAGTTTTTGAAGAATTTTGGTTTTCGAAATGTATCCAAAACGGAAACGCTAGTATCTTACGAGTTTAAGTACAACATTTCATAAGTGTGACAGTCATGTCATCAACATCTCATTTGTGGCATTCATGTCCTAACCTTTTAACATTGTGTATGTGGAGTCCCCCACATAATGAAAAATGACTAATTTGATGTTAAATGTTCATGGGAGGCGCATGTGATGTCTTATTGAAAAGATAAAATTGTTTGAAAAAGATTTCTATAACGACCAGGTCTGACTCAAATTGTTAACTTACATACTTTCAAATTTAGGAGAGCATAAACTCATCTTATCTCTCATAACTTTCGTTGCATCTCCAAAATTCGAACCCACGACATTTCCCTTAAGAGAAACTTAAATTGAATTCTAATACCAATGAATGAGTTGCATAATTAGCACCAGGACTCAATTTAAGTACTTTTTAAGGGAAATTCATGTGTTCAAATTTTGAGAACGCCATAAGAATCTGTAGGGATAAATGGGCTCAACCTCTCCCAAAACGAATAATACATATAAAAAAAATAAAATAAAAACTGAGCACGAGGTCGTGGGTCATCATAAAAAATCCTCATTTTTTTTTAACGACCCAACCTCTATACCCAAATCGTTAGCATACGTATTGTCCTATCTAAAAAAGCCTAATCCAACCTTATCGCTCATGAATTTCTATCGCGTCTTCAGGATTTGAACTCATGACCTTTCCCTTAAGAGAGACTAGTCATGAGTTCGAATCCTAGAGACGCGACGAAATCCATGAGGGTAAGAGGGAAGATTCAATTTCATAGTGGACAGTACGTGAGTTAACGGTTTGAACATAGAGATCGGATTGTTGCGAAAAATGCTCATTTTTTGTAACGATCCGACATTTGTGCCCAATCCATTAAATGACGAGGATCAAAATGGGTTCAGACACACTCATAGTTGACAGTATATAAGTTAACGGTTTGGACACAGATGTCGAGTCGTTACAACTTCTTTATTTTGAAAACCAAATGGTGAATGCTCAAATTACACGTTGGTCCTTTTCAAATAAGTTTACTTTTTCAACCAAACATTACGTGTATGTCACATATTCATTTAATGACTAAATAGAAGTTTTCGAGATGAAGTTACCGTGTCTATAATATTAAAAAGCTAGAGACATGAGTGCTACAAATAAACGATTAAAAACATTGTCATCACACTTACAAAAAGTTGGAGATCTCTGGAGGAATTTATCCATAAGAAGTGCTTTAAGCATATATACAAAAGTGGTTGATTTGAAGGCATGGATAGAACACATTATTGGAATATAGAAAGCAGATTCTCTGTTTCTACAGTCACCAAAATTGGTAAGTGGGATTTGGGAACAATATGTCTAATCTTAAATTTCCTTTTTGGTCAGGTACAATGAAGAAATAAGTGCTGCACAATGTTTCATGGTCTTAACTAAAGGTTGAATCACAATCTTGAGGCTCCCACCGTCCCGCTCCGAGAGTATCGTAGAGGAGATAAATTAGGGATAGTAAAAAAATTCTACAAACTCGATACCCGCAGGGTCCCACCCCAAACATGGGCATGGATTACCCTCCAAATCGGGTATTCGGGGAGGGACGGGTAACGGGCGCCCGCCCTCGCCCTGTTTAATTTTTTTTATTTTTTTAAATTTTTTTTAAGAATTCAATATTTTAAATGGAAGATTTTATTAATTTTAATCGAAAATGGAAATTAATATTATTTGTCTCAATCTAATGCATGGGAGAAATAATATAAATTATCAAAAACTTAAAAAATAAAAAATAAACGGGGCAAGGGCCACGCCCCGCCCCACCTTAAACAGGTAACGGGGCGGGGCGGCCATCCCTAAGGTAACATGGTACAAGAGCTGTCATACTGGTGCCCAAAAAGAGTCCAATTCCAAACTTAGTTAAAGACAGGAATCGAACCCTCACACTGCAACTGCCAGCTCAGATGAGACTACCTCATTCATGTCCTTTGCACCACTCAACTATGCCTCGGGGGGCATTTCATAGACCTAACTACGTTGAGTGCTTGCTTGCTAACATGTTTGGGTGGCTTATATTAAAAATAATCTTTAAATCTATAGTATCTGTTATATATAATCTTTTTTTTAGAATAGATTTTTTGAAAAATGATAGTAAAGGAAAATTATGTATCTACGCATAAAGTTATTTTTATTGGAAGAATGCATAGTTGAAAATAAGTTTAAAAAAACGAATTTGAAAAAATCGAAACCAAACTCAAAAATAGTTTGCTTTGATTTATTTTGAATGCGGGTAGGTCCTCTTAAAACTAACACACACATCCAGAGCTTGTTTTCAATCAAATTCACCCCAAACATGTTCTAATCTTAAAAATGATTATAAAAAGTGAAATTTCAAGAAATGTGTGGATAAAGACTCAAGTAATTGTAAACATTGTCAAACATGCACTTAGTTTTTAAGTTAATAATTAGGAGTTTTGTTTGAGGAAAAGAGTAGATCTTAATGCAAGAATAACATCACCACATAAGCCAAAAAAAATTTTGACGTCGAATTTTAGTATTATTCTCGAAAATGACCCCTAAAAGATTTTGTTTAAAGTTCTCAAATTGTACGAGTCGATTCAAAAAAAATTATATGCAGAAAGATACTTCAGTAATAGTCATCTACAAATAGAGCATAAATGATGGTACAAGCTAATATGACAGGCAATGGAGAAGGAAATTAAAATGTGGGAAAGATGCTTTCTAGCGGGGGGAGAACTTAGGGTCCGTTTGATTGTAATTGTGGAAAATGAGTAGAAAGAAAATAAATTACAGGGAAAATAATTACCTAGAACTTGTTTTTCAGGAAATTGTTAATTAAGTGTGTTTGATTGATATAATTTTCCACTCGAATTTTTTTTAAAAATTTAGATCTTTTTGTTAACGTTTGGCTTCATTTTACATGAAAATTGTTCATTAAATTTAATTTTTTTTACAATTGGTTATGAAATTTGTTACCATTGCTAAAAAAAAAAAAAAAATTTGCTCGAAAATTATTTTTTCATCAAATTTTAGTGTTCGTTTAACTTCGTTTTCATGAAAATTGTTTATTAAAGTGATTTTTTTTTTTTTTACAATTGATTATGAAATTTATTTCCATTGCCACAAAAAAAATAAAATAAAATGAGGCCAAAACCTGGAATTCATTTTCCCACAATGAATTCCCATAAATCATAGAAAAGAGGCGCGTGTGGGGGAAGGGGAAGGGGAAGGGGGGGGGGGTGGGAGGGGATGGAAATTTTTTGCTATCAAACAGCAACAAAGTGGGAAAAATCCATGAAAAAGAGGCGCAATCAAATAAGGCATTAGGGAAAAGTATTTAGATCCCAAAGGGTTTGTTTGGTACGCCACATAGAATTTGGGAGATAAGATTATGATAAAGCGCAAGCATTGAAATATGAAAAAAGTCGTTACTATTATAAAATAGAGAAAAGAGAAGAGAGAATAAAAGTCAATAGACTTTTCTGTGTGTTATTATGAGAACTAAAGCCCTATATTTATAGGGTCTAAAAGGAGAGTTACAGTTGGAATGAAATACACTTTCTGAACTAGATAAGACTTATACATGTATCATGATAATACTAAATAATCATCTCATTCTTTTACAACACTCCCCCTTTGATGATTATTCGTACAATAACTACCTCGTTAAAACCTTGTCTGATAAAAACCCAATGGGACAAAAAAAAATCAAACGAAGGAAAAATAGTATAGTTATTTTGGAGTATGTAACTGCTGCCTCATTAAAACCTTGCTAGGAAAACCCAGTGGGATAAAACCTAAGCGAAGGAAAAAGAGTACAGCTACTCCCCCTGATGTTGATCACTGAAAATCTTTGAGTCGACGCATTCCAATCTCGTGAACCAATTTCTTGAATGTAGATGTTGGCAGCGCTTTTGTAAATAAATCGGCCACATTATCAATTGAACGAATTTGTTGAATATTGATATCGTCATTTTTCTGAAGCTCGTGTGTATGAAAGAATTTTGGAGAAATATGTTTCGTCCGGTCACCTTTGATATAGCCTCCTTTGAGTTGTGTAATACACGCAGCATTATCTTCATACAAAATTGTTGGACTTTCTTTTGTTGAAACTAATCCGCATGAATCTTGGATATGATGGGTCATGTTCCTCAGCCATACACATTCTCGGCCCGCTTCATGGATTGCAATGATTTCAGAATGATTTGAGGATGTTGCTGTCAATGATTGCTTTACAGATCTCCATGATATAGCTGTTCTTCCACGTGTAAACACATATCATGTTTTTGATTTAGCTTTATGTGGGTCAGAGAGATAACCCGCATCTGCATATCCCATTAAAGCTGATCCCGACTTTTGAGAATAAAATAATCTCAAATCAATAGTACCCTTTAGGTAACGAAAAATATGTTTAACACCATTTCAATGTCTTTGTGTTGGTGTAGAGCTATATCTTGCAAGGAGATTTACAGAAAAAACTATGTCGGGTCAAGTACAATTTGCAAGATAAGTTAATGCTCCAATTGCACTAAGATATGATACTTCAGGACCAAGAATCTTTTTTTCCATCTTCGGGTGGACGAAAATGATCATTTTTTTTTACTTCAAGTGATCGAACAACCATAGGTGATGCCAATGGATGTGCATTGTCCATATAAAATCGTTTTAAGACTTTTTCTGTATATTTAGATTGATGAACAAATAATCCTTCTGAGAAATGTTCAATTTGCAATCCGAGACAGAATTTTGTTTTTCCCAAATCTTTCATCTCAAATTCATTTTTTAAATAATCTGCAATTTTGTTGAGCTCTTCAAGAGTTCCAATTAAATTTAAGTCAACAACATGAACCGCCACAATTGCAAATTCAATATTCATTTTCTTTATAAAAACACATGAGCATACATCATCATTTTTATAGCCTTCCTTCAACAAATATTCGCCAAAGTGATTATACCACATACTTTCAGATTGTTTCAATCCATATAATGATTTTCGCAATTTAATTGAGAACATGGTTCTCAGGCATGTATCATTTGAATCTCACATTTTAAGTCCTTCCGGGACTTTCATGTATACATCTTTTCTATATACGTCACTATCAAGTGAACCATAAAAATATGCAGTCACTACATCCATAAATTTCAAGTTCCTCTAGTAAGTTCAATTTTACTAGGATCTAGAAACTTCAGGTTTCTCTACTAAATTTTAGTTTGATCATATCATTTTACTTGACCAATTATTTCTTCGATCGATATATTTTAACGAATTTATTTCGATTTCTCACTATTATATTATGATGCAGTACATCATGTGCAAAAGTGTTGTCGACAACTTTTTCTTGTCTTTTTCGATTCTATTTATTTTTCCACGATGACATAACTTATTGAGATATCTCAATTTTCATTATTTCAGGTACCTGAACCTCTTCTGGGGTTTTATAATATGTTATGTCTAAATACTCATTAAAAGTATATACATCCTTAATAAGACAACATTTATCAATTGCTATATTTACGTTTGGAGGACTTTATAATAGAATCGAATGTCATCACGCTTCAGGCGGCCATAAATTTATCAAATACAATATTAACGAATTGTCCTTCTAGGAGTCAATTCGAGTTGGAGCATTTAAAGTTAATGTGCGAGATTGTTAATAACTTTGGTCAGTAAATGCATCTAAATAGATTATCTTTCGAACTTTTGGTTCGAATTGTCTTTTGTGATGATTTAGATATTGATGCATTTGTATATTATTTTCAGCTTCTTTATTCTTCCCCCTAATGCTGAGGGAATTGTCAAATTGACAATCATTTTTATTGAGTTATAAAATATCACTCATTTGGGATAAGGGTTCATAATTTGAGTATCACTTTCGCAAACTTCAGGTTGCGAATACCATGCAATCATCTAATATTTGTATCAAATCTATTAGATACAAATAATATCTAGATGGTCAACGTGGAGGGTGACGGGGCCCCGTATATCACCATAATTAATTTTCAGAACTATAGTGAATTCAATCCTTATTTAACTTGTAAAATAACTAATTTTCAATAAAAAGAACAAACATCAAATATGATTTCATTGGATTGAAGAATCTTCCAGTTCTTCATTGAATATCCATTTAAATATTTAATTTCACATCATTATTGGTCCAGTGATGGTATAACTGGTCATGCTAAACAATAAAGTCAAATTGAACTTCTGGTTCAATATAAGATATAATTCAATTATTTAATTTCGAAGAATATGATTAAACATTATATAATCATATATCATTCAAGTAATCAAGCTAATCAATATTCTCATGAAATTAATTACATATTGTCCTTCAGGGATAAATATGAATTTATAATGATACATTCTTCGAAATATGCGCTATTTCGAGAGCGAAGTATTTCAATATTGCTTTTTTCGAGAGTTATGTGTCAATATTTTTCGGAAATATTGAACATTATAATTCATGCTCTTTAGGAGCAATCAAATATTATTATAATAAAATTATTTAAGAATTTACTCTTCTGGAGTAAAAATATAATTTATGTTAGATTTTATATAATTATGCTCTTCGGGAGCAAACAAAAACCCAACTAAAATATTAATAATAATGTGCTACTTAAGAAGCGACAATATTTGTAATAGACAAATCTACAAATAATATTCTTCTGGAATATTGGAATCGTAATATCACGCTCTTCGGGAATTTTTTCAAGAATATTAATTATAATGACGTGCTACTTCGTATTTTAATTACTTTTTCCAAAGCAATGTGTCAATATTCTTCTAGGATATTGAAAATTATTATTTATGCTCTTCAGGAGCAATTAATATTATTCTATAATATTAAATATAATTTTGTGCTACTTCAGGAGCAACAACAAATTATTTATAATAGATAAATTTACGATTAATATTCTTCTGGAATACTAATTATAATTCATGCTCTTTAGGAGCAAGTAATATTCTTCTGAAATATTAATTATGATGTTGTGCAATTTCAGGGACAACAATAAACTATTATTTCAAAATAATAGCTCCTTAGGAGCAATATATTTGCTTTTTCAAGAGCAATATATCAATATTCTTTTAAAATATTGGAATCGGAGTGTCATGCTCTTCAGGAGCAATAACATATTTTTTATTTGAAATAATAAATTATATAAAATTTTATTTTTCACGAGTTAAAACACAATTTATTTTATTTAATAATGCTTTTCGAGAGCAAATAAAATCTAACTAGAATATTAATAATTGTGTGCTACTTCAAGAGCAACAATAATAATATATACGCTAAACGAACATAAAACACGTTAATATAAATAAGATCAAACTCACAAGGCATAAATCATAAATTAAAACAAATCATAGATTAAACGTCAATACCTTCGTAAATTTAGCATCTTGTCCAATATCCCAAGTGGACTATTCATGATGTGATAGTTGAACCTTTTCAATCTGTAAGCCAATTCCAGTGGGAAGACCTGGTCAGACTCTCCCCAAATTATTAGTGTTGGCTGAGTAATTTTAGGCAGATCTGAGAGCTTTCTGTCCTTGTGTAAGGCGTAAGTAAACCAACTCTTTTCTTTCTTGAAAGTTTTCTACACACATAACATCAATAAAATCCGAGAGAAAGCAAGAAGGCGCGGTCTTCATCGGCTTGTAAAACGAAAGTCTAATCAACTCCATCAGCTTCTCCGGCGATTGAGCCAGCAAAATGCTAATAGCCTCATCCACACTCTTTACATTGAACAACCCCTCTTCCATGTCCTTCTCCTCCACACTCAAGCACATCCAATCACCGCCCTCTCCACCGCCTGAGGGAACTGCGCCGCTAGGCTGTCCGCAACAAACCTACCATAACGAACATTCTACGTACGCCGTGCGCCTCCATGGTCCTCATCACACACTGGGCCTAAAGGGCTTCAGTCCTCTCCGACCTTGTGGTGTATGAATCGCCAAAAAAAAAAAAATAGCAAGTCCGATACGTATACATTGAACTTGGAGGACAAGGGGGAAATAAACTCATTCCATTGCCACATTGCATTGGCGTCGATTCCATGGATGAGAAATAAATTAGGTTTGATATGTTTGTGGGTTTTGGGCACCCAACAGTGCATGATGGTGCCATCGCCGAGGTCGGTGGTGGATGACTTTAGACCGGACGTTGAAAAATAGTATCTATAACACCAATCTCTTGAGGCTGGAAGCTAAAACACTTGGCCATTGAGGGATGATTATGGAGTCAGAATTTTGATTCCCATTATGGAAAAATTAACAATTCCGAGATAAATATTTAAATAGCGTAGGAATCTACAATGAATTCTGTCATGCACGAATTAAAATAGATATGCATGAATTCAGTGTATGTATAAAAAGCTTCTGATTAATTTGCTTTTATTTTGAGAGAATCGTGCTGATAACGTGTTATAAAATAGAGAAAAGAGAAGAGAGAATAAAAGTCAATAGACTTTTCTGTGTGTTATTATGAGAACTAAAGCCCTATATTTATAGGGTCTAAAAGGAGAGTTACAGTTGGAATGAAATACACTTTCTGAACTAGATAAGACTTATACATGTATCATGATAATACTAAATAATCATCTCATTCTTTTACAACAGTTACAATAATTTTACTTATAAATAATTTCTTTACTTGTATGTAAATTTATTCATAAGTGAATTTATTACTTAAAAGTAAATTTTCCTTATTAGTGTATTATTACGTATAATGATTTTTTTAGTTACAAGTTACTTTTTTACTTAAAAGTTATTTTTTAACTTGTGAGTAAATTTTTTATTACAAGTTATTTTTTACGTCCTTGTTTGACAACTATTCTTTCAAAAAAAAAAATTATCATACTCATTTTCAATCACACATTCTCACAATAAAATATTTTTCACGTAAACCTAAAACTTTTTTCCTCCTTTTAACCACATATTATCCAAAAATTTACTATTCAAAAACTCATTCTACATAAAAATGACTGTCAAACAAGAGCTTAAAAAATATTTTGTAACTTATATGTAATTCTTGTACTGGCAAGCGTTTTTCCCACTTATAAGTGAAATTTTACTCGAGTAATATTTTTTTACTGACATACAATCTCTAGATTAGCAAAACATTAGGGATGCAAAATCAGATTGTTAGAGTATCTCCAAGAGATTTTTTAAACATGAGATGTTCTTTATTTTAAAGAGTCAACATTTAAAATCATACTACAAGAGACTCTTTAAATTAACATTTTAATTTAAAGAGTGGGTTTGAGCCAAACCTACTCTTTATAATTAAATGCATTCAAAAAGTTTCAATTTTCAATGGAGGAAAATAATAAAAATAATCTAAAGAAAAACTAGTTAAAATAAAAAACAAAGAAAAATAATAAATATTTTTGAGAATGACAAAATTAAGTGTTAAATATAAAGAGTTTGTTGGAGTACTTCAAAATTTTAACTCTCTAAATGTATAGATGTTCTCCAAATGATAGAATATACTCTTTAAAAATAGAGAGTCTCTTGGAGATGCTCTTAGCCAATGTAGAATAAAAGATTGAAATCGATATTTTTTCTATTAATTCCTTGAAACATTATTTCTAAGAAGAATGGCCTTGTGGGTTCAGAGTAGGGGTGTTCAAGTGTCTTGTTGACTCAACTCATCCAGTCATCCTACAAACAAGTGGAGCTAGCTCATCTTGCATTTTGGTGTACTCAGGTGCGCATTTGAAATTTTGATTTTTTTTTTTTTTTAATTCGGGATCTATAAATATTAAATAGGGACATATGGTAAAACAATTTCATCACATCTTAGAATTCTCTACAATCTCACTAATATACCACTTATCTCTTTAGCGGTATGATTTTGCAATTATTAATTTTTGAATACTTCTTCAATATATTCATTAGTTTTTGAATATTTCTTCAATTCCAACTTTCTTCGAATAAATTATTTCTATTATTTGTAGTTTATTCCTAAATATATATTCTACAAATTCGTTATGAATTATACTGAATTCATGTACTCGATGAGGATGTTAATCAATTTTTTGGTAGTTCCAATACTTGCGTCTACGATTTTTCTCAAGCATACGTTGTTTTCAAATCGAGAAATGCTTATACTATCGAACCTACAACCATTGATCGCAAGTGATTTGGAAGAACTAGTCTCTACAAAGAGATAAGAAGGAGGCAAAAGCTTATAAACTTACTTCAGAATATTGGAAACACTTCAAAAAAAAAAAAAAAACTTTCGAGAATGAAAGCAGATCATGAGAACATATTGTAATTACTGTGAAAAGGACTTTACTTTAAAATTAAAAATTGGTTTCACTTGGAACAATAAGCTTTACAATTTTTCTTTCCTTATTGGGGTTGTCGACAATATGTATGTTTAAGTTCAATTTGTTTTAGGCTAAGAAAGACCTTCTGAATCAGTTCTTGTAAATGGAGTTTATAAACAAAGACAATGTAGGAAGGCATAGTAATGTTCGTGGTTTATTAACATAAAATGTCCATACGTTTGGTTTTTAGTGTACAAAACGTTCATACATTTCAACGTCCTTATTTCAATGTTTCATCGTTGAAAACATCCTTCTATCCATCTACTGTGAGTTCCACCATTAAATGCACACCTGAACTCACTTTTATTTTAAAATTTAAAGGGTAAAATCATCTGGCCATTTTAAGAAACGTTTCTTCCCACAAGAACATAACATACGCACGCACAATTTCTCTTCAACTTTTCAACTCTTTACGTCCCTCTCGCACCCATTTCGTTAATTTCCTTCTCCTATCATCTAATATTTCTTATCTCAGTGGGCTACTCTTTGCACGTAGTGGAGGGCAAACATTTTTCGCTGTGGGTCCATTTTTTTCTTGTTTTACAATTTGAAATTTGAAACTTTAAGTGATTGAGACTTCCTTGCTAATTTTGATGGAATTTATCGTTGTTTTTCATAGAATTTTGAGTCGAAGCAAAATCCTTCCTCCGTTTATTAGAGTGCTCGGCAATGAGCTACCCATATATGTTATGCACGTTATTCATTCATGATCATTGATTTCCCTTCTTTAATTTTGTTGATATGTGGAATTAAAGATTTGAATTTTATTGAAATGAGAAATGGAAAAAGTACTTCAACACTGTGAGGAGATTTTTTTAGGTTTGTAGGTTTTCATTAGAAATTTGTGTGATTTTGGTTGGGTTTTGACCATTATATGATGTGCAGTCCTTTCTTGCCCTGATTTGATCAGTGTACATATCTTCATTTTTATACTACATTTCACTATTCATTCCCTTATCTCCATATTATTTTACATGCATGTGCAAATTTAGGTTACTTCACTATTGAAGTTTATCGTGGATGCCACTTTTATGATAAGCCTAACAGTCTAGTATACAAACATGGATTCATACTTTTCTTGGATTTTTTCCATGCTGCATTATTTATGAGAGATAATTTGATGAAATTCTTAAATGCGCTTGGTAATGATTTGGTTTTGGAGTTTTACTACAAAAAATGAAAAATGGGTTTAGGGAAGAGGTTGACTAGATTGAAGAGTGAAGATGATATTAAGGAAATGCTTAGAGACAGAGATAGACATTCGATAGTATAGATACATGTCGTAGCCCCATTGCGATTGCATGCATTGCTATTACATGCATCGATCTCACAAGTTGATGCGCAATATGATTAACCACAAATATTTGAAAGTTGTTACGTACCTTCTATGGAAGAAAATGAAGGTGGGAGCCTAAAATTGATTGGTCAAATCAGTTTTTTTCACGGGAATGTTGAAGAGTTGTGGTCATATTACGATGAAACCTTACAATACCATTATGATGAAGATCAAAATGTGGGTGGTATGAGTGTGGAAAATGATGAAGCTAGGGTTGAAGCTCATAACGAATACCAAAGTAGGGGAGATGAAGTTAATGGTTTGGTGGAATCTGATTATGAGATGGAGCATGAGCATGTGTCTAATGCTGAAACTAAGAATTGAAGGGTTAATTTTGATTTTGGATTTCGGTATGTCAGATGAGCATCAGGTTAGGGATTTGGATACTGACTATGGGGACTCCGGTAAGTTGCGAAACATTGATAGTACAGATAAAGATGATACAACTTCAAGAAGAAAGGCTTTAACTGATGCTTTCAGTTCAAGGATTGATATAGAGGATCTAAAGTTCAAAAAAGGTAACTTCAACGTATTCTTTACCTTACTTTAAACCTATTCTTTATGGGTGCCTGATATGATTTCATGTTCTAATTGTTAGGGTTGATATTTGAGTCCAAGTCAATGTTGACGGCTACTATTAGTACACATTTAGTTAGAAGCAATAAGGAGATTAAATACAATGAAGATGATGCTTTGAGAGCCAAATGTAAAAGAGAGTGTCCATGGGTGTTGTCTGCTACTAAGGTATATAAAAAGACAAGTTGGATAATCAAAATATATGTAGAAGATCATACTTGCCCCATGGTGTATAAGAGTTTTAGAATGAGCACGAATTATTTGGCAGATAGATATTTATCTGACTGGAGGTCTGAACCAAAAATGTCGGTGAGCACATTCATGGAATGGTTAAAAAGGATAGTTGAGATGATATCTCACATTGACAATTGTATAGAACAAACGGGAAATCAATTGAAAAGATTAGGGAGAGTGTGGCGGACCATTACAAAATACTGTGGGATTACTGTAATGTGTTAAAAGGGAAAAATAGTGGGACCATTGCTTTGGTTGATGGTTATTTTGAAGAATTCAGATGGTTGTACATTTGCCTTGGAGCATTGAAGGAGGTTTTCATTAGAGGTTGTAGAAGAGTGATTGGAGTAGATGGCTGTTTTCTAAAGACAGAGCATGGTAGGCAGTTGTCTGCTGCAGTTGGTGTGGATGCTAATAATTGTATTCATCTGGTAGCATATACAGTTGTTGATGTTGAGAATTGAGATAATTGGAGGTGATTTTTGGAGTTGTTGAATGATGATTTGCATATACACAACAACCTGCATTAGACATTCACTTTAGATAAACAAAATAGGTTGATTAATGCGGTTGAGCTATTGCTTGAGAATACATAGCATAGAACAACCCGCAAGTGCATGAGATCGTGATCAAGTTATAATGATATATAGAGTGTCGAACTCACGATGACTATGTATTTGATCGAGTTAAAACTAATTGAAACTTTAATCGAATAGAAAACAGATTTTGTGATTTTTTCTATATTAATACCTAAATTATCAATTAAACTAATGAAAGTAAGTAAATGTATTTTTCAAATATGTGATATGCATTGCTAAAATATCGAACCCCTCTTATTATTCCATTTTTAGTGTAACAATTAAAGTAACAATTTGAAATCATTCATATTGGTCAATGTTCATAATTTAATTGAAAGACTCTCTCGATAACAATCAAATCTTTCATCTCATGTGACATTTCTATCTTTCGATGAAAGATGCAAACATGATAAATGCATTAACAAGTGCTATAACACTTATTGAAATCATATAAAGTCTAGAGGTATGTCTTTATCATCTATCGAACCTTACAATATTTATTATATTGTGTTTAAACCTTACTGTCTTTCTCGATAACAATAAGATCTACTAACAATTCAATTGGCGATTAAGCAATTGAGATAAAAACAATAATAAAACATCCACAAATCAAATCAAATCAAATTAAAGTCAAGATAATTAATTAAAAACTAAAAATATCACAACAATGGTTCATCTCATCATAATAATGTATATACCTAGCCTTAACATATCGAAATTACAAGAAATTTTATTTAAGTAAAAACACATAACCCGAATTTTTGATAAATTAAGAAGATGAAAAAGAATCTTGAAATCTCGAATCTCTTCAATAGTTTTTTGATGAATCTCCACTTGCATCTTCTCTTATTTGTCCAAAAATCAAGTTTGTATCTTCATTTGATTGAATTCTTGTAAGTCCCCTTTAATTCTCTCACAAAAACTATGAATGTTTCTCATTTGATGATAATAATTGATGAATATTGGAGTGTTTGATGTATATGAGAGGTCTCTAATATGAATTATGCCATTAGGTATTTGTAAGAGTAGAAAATGGGTTGAAAATCACGTCCAAATTGGTTTCCAAAAGAATTCTAATTAAATAAGGAAAATTGTTTTCACACGCGAATTTTTTTTTATCTCTGCATAGCAGTAAGTATTTTGGACATATATTTCTTTTTCAATATCCGATTGAGTTAATTCAAAGTGCGTTGAAAATATAACTCAAAAGATACAACTTTTATAGATATATAATTTTTTTTCAATTCGGATGTTTACTATGCCAAAAATATATCTCAATTTTCGACTAAAAATCTGGAATATAACGTGTGCTATTGGAAATTGATTTTGATAATATTTTGAATATAATCCATTCATTTTTAATTCTAATTCCATCCAATTCTTTCCTAACAATCTTTAAAGTATCATCTTGTTGTCCGAATCAACTATTAAATATTTACAATTCGATTATCAAATTTTGGACTTTGTCATTTTTCCTTGATTTTCTTTTGTTTTTTTCCAATTCCTTGTTCAACCATTGAATTTAACGTATATAACATAAAAGACAATAATTTAAGATATATTTTGTTAAAAGAGTTGTCACATATCAATATTTTAGGTCCCCGAATAAGTGTATAAAATACAATTATCACATATCATGTGTTTGCTTTGAAGCATTGTCTTTGGAATGCAACCAAAGTCACTAATGTGTCACAGTGGCTTGAACAATTGCAAAAGATGTACGACTCGGACCCGACTGCGCATGGCTAACTTAAACCAAAACCAGCATCCTGACGGAGTAAATCCCACTTTAGAGAGTGGACTTAGTGTAACATGCTTCTGAACAATTTGTGTGAATCATTCAATAACACAATTATCAATGCTAGAGAGAAGCCCATTCTAGCCATGCTTGAGGAGATTAGGGTGTATTCGATGAAAAGAATTGTAACCCGTAGAGTGTGAGCTGATAAATGGATAACAACAGTATGCCCTAGAATTCAAAAGATTCTCGATGAGAGCAGTAACTTGGCAAGGTTTGAGTAGGCTGAATATGCAGAAAATGAGAAGTTCCAAGTTCGACACAATACATACGTTGTACTACATGATGCTGACCTCAAGGTAAGAACTTATCCATGTTGTGCTTGGCAATTATTAGGAATCTCTTGTTGTCATGTGATTACCTTGGTGGTATCTAGAGGTCTTTGAATCATTGGGATGTTTTATGCAACACCCTTTGAAACGTTGAGACATTATACACAAAACAATTTGAAACGTAAGGACATTTTTCACATTTTCATTTTCAAGGAAAATGGATTGACAGTTTCAATTTTGATGTGAAATCATGGGATTGAGTTTTGTGATTTTTGATATCAGTTTGTTGTGGAGAGTAATGGCGAATGTGAGCAGGTATGGAAACCAAAATCAAAAATGGAAAATGCATTAGCTTGAGTGATGATGAACAATGGACTTCAAATAATAAACGTACTGCCATTTCAGAATTACGATTTTACGTACTTCATTTCATATTCAAGAACTTGAGATAGAATATTGCTTCGTTGTGTTTGATTAATTTTCATGCTTGCTTATTATCGCTTTAGTTATTTTATTTTTTGAAAATAACATGTGTATAGCGGGAATAAAAGTTTCTTGAAGTGGTTTGACCATTTTACCCTTTGAGTTTTAAAATAGAAGTAAGTTCAAATGTGTATTTAATGGCGGAACTCACAGTAGATGAATATAAAGATGGCTTTCATAATGAAACGTTGAAATATGGTGAAAATGTAAAAATTTGAAATGTAGGGACGTTTTACACACTAAAAGCCAAATGTAAAGACAGTTTGTGCTAGTAAGCCTAATGTTTGTACTCGGTGCTGAGGTGTCTCCATCCACAACGAAAAGCAGGTAATTGATGAAATTCGTACAAATGTGTGTTTAACCTAGGTAAAACCTATTCGTAGATGTACACTTAGTAATGATGCTATACATTTATATGATATCAAAAATGTACAAATTATTGACGATTGAACCAGTTATAGAGGTGTCATTTCATTCACTTATGATTTGTTGTCTACGAAAAACAACAAAGGATATATTTGTGCCAAAATCCATTATATTTATAAGTTTTGAATCATACATAAAAAGAGACATTGCATAGGGTCACTGTATTTCTACAATATTGACCTACGTTATTGGATCAATGTCAGAGTAAATGTTAATAAGAAAGTCTCCCAACATGATATAAATTCCTTGGATCATTCACTAAAATAGCAAATGGAAATTCTATCACTACACATTTGTTTGCTCGAAATTCAAGTAATAACTGAAATAGAAATCAACTCTTCACGTTTCAAATGTGTGTGTATGGATTTTCAAACTTCAAATTAGAGAGTAAATGGGTTTTGGAGGTATGGGTGGGCATGTGTTGGGTTGAGTCGGTTTTTGCCTCAACCAAAATCCAACATAACATGATCGGTTTGATCATGATTTAATCCAACTCAACCCAGTCAAGTATCGGTCAGGTTGAGTTGGGTTGGTCGGTTTGGGACAACTTGTCAATAAAGATTAAAGTAGGCGGGTCGAGTTGGACAAATTTATAATTGACTTATGACTTATATAATATTAGATCTCTATAGTTGCAATGACCACAAAATCTGAATTATTTTGGCACTTTATGCTCGAAAATGTTACA